>JAHZMZ010000158.1:0-15017 GCA_027743805.1 Lepidocyrtoides sp. E14
TTTCATTCATTTTTTATTTACTGGTAAACATTATTTCACAATTTTCAGAATATCCCACCGTCCAAAAAACTTACGAAACAGATATTCATAAACTCTCTCTCTTTAAAAAAGAAAAAAAAAACAAAACAAAAAAAGTTCGGCAACAAAAATATATATAAAGATAATAATTATAATAATAATTATTATATAATAATAATAATAATAATATATTAGATAATATTTAATTAAATAATATAATAGTAATATATATATATGCGTGTGCGTAATCGGTAGCATAAATTTGATTACAGTTTTTTATTTAAGGTACATGTTTTTAATTTCCCCCCAAATTTCCCCATCCTTTCCTTCCCCCCAAAAATAATAGAATCTATACAATCCATCTCGTGAAGAACTCTTTCCCTTTAAACAAATTTAAATTAGAATTACACAAATAATAATTACACAGAAACGATAATTATAATAATATTATTGAACAAACTATGTAAATTTTTTAATAATTATTATAATTAATCGTTATATTTTTAGTGAAAAAAGACGGAAAAAATAATTATAATTATTTTTAAATATAAAATAATATAACAAAAAAAAACAATGAATGAATACACCGAGCGGGAGAGGAATGAACGACAAAAAAATAATAATAATAGTAAAAATACCTGCACAGTTCTTTAAAAAAGTGTGTTTTTAAATATTTAATTACACAATATTAAAAGAAATAGAAAAAAACCTAAGTATTTAATTTAATTAAAGTAGGTATTTTTTTTATACAGGAATAATAATAATTATTGTAATATCGTCAGTTGGTCTCATTTTTTTTACAACTCGGCCCATCTGCTTTCATAAAAAAAATCTAGAGCTAAGTTACAATAATAGTTTTTTGATTAATTAATTCATTAATAATAATTAGTTTTAAAAATGATACGTTGAAAACACATCATTTTTACAATGTCATCCGAGTGGAAAAACAATTTCATAATAATTAGTTATTTCAAATAAATGTTTAGAACTTATTTACAACTCGATTCACGAGTTCAATAATAATAATATAATTAATTAATTTTCTAATATATGGGTACATGTCTGGTTATAGCGTAAGTCACACAGACACACGAAAATGTATTGTTTTATATTATAAACTTTAAATAATATATTACTTTTTTTCCCAGAAAAAAAAATCTTTCCCGTAAAAATAAAGTAAATTATATTTTCTCGGTATTTTTTATGCTATTAAATAAGCAATAAGTTACTAGGTATCATCAACGATTCGATTTTGTCTAATATTTTTTTCATCCTTCGCAATTAAACATTTTCCATCATTTCGTTCATTCTTTAAATTAAATATTTTTACGCTGTTTACGAGACGAAAAAAAAAAATTGGTGCGATGTTGTAAAATTAAATTTTCCATTTTATAGAATGCGAGCTGCTATACATTTCCGGGAAAGAATAATCTCTTTACATTTTAAATATACATTATTTTTAAAGGATTGGTTAGTTCTTTGAAAAAAATAGAAAAAAAAGAGAAACCAGAGAAATAAACAGTTATTGGTCCCAGTAGTGTTGGATTTCTTGTTCCCTTGGTTTGTTAACAGCCTTCTTTTTCAGAGAAAATTATAAAGTTCTATAAGTATAAGTTTACTAGGTTTAGTAAGTAGTCGGATTTAAATATTAACTCTCTTTTTTAAAATAAAAAACAATTAAATATTTTAACTATTAGGCCAAGGTCAGACCACTAACCAAACTACTACCACAGGTAAGTATTTTAAGAATACAAACTATTTATAAAAGACTACAATTAAGTTAAACGTGAGAGAAAAAAGAAAAAAGGGAAAAGCTGTGATGCGGACATCTTTTTCACAGGATATTTTACAAAAAAAAGGAAATTATTTTAATAAAAATCTCTACTAAAAAATAATTAGTCTTCTAAAAAAACTGCTTAAATACTAAAAATAATTATATTAAATTCATTTCGACAACGTGATCATTACGTATCTATTACAATATTTAGTTGTAGTAGTGGAATAGCTGACACGTGACAAGATACATAATTCGACGACCAAAAATATAGCGGTTATAATAATAATAATAATAATTCATATGTTACTAATAGTCGTAGTGAAAATGATAATTAGGAAAACAACAGGCGACCTCATTAAGTTAACAAGTACTCATAATTATTTGATTAAATGATAAAAAAAAATCATTAAATGTTTCGTTCGAAGAGTACCGAGTTATTATTTTTTTATAGATTTTTTATATTGATAAATTATGTTAATGCGAAGTGTTGCTGTTGGACTATTTCAGTATTTTTATTTTTAATTATCCAGTTTGATTTCACAGCAGAATGAAGTTGATGGACAGCTGGACTTTTTAATGCCTGGTTTGAATTTCCAAAAAATTTTCTAAGCGCTCAAGTTGTAAAAAACGGGGAGTCTAGCATTGTTTTCCATGTAGACGTTCATAGGTCCCATAAAGGGTGGTGGAGGAATCGGTGGTAAAGTAGCGGGTAGCGTTGGGGAGGAGCTAAGGGACGGAATATCGCTGGAAAAAGAAGCAGAAGACTGACTGGGACTCAGTGGAGGCTGCTGTGCTGCTGCTACTGCAGCGTTAGTATGAGCCAGCGCTAATGCCAGTTGTGCCTGCACTGCGGCAAATTGATTGATCCCGAGTCCAGGAGGAGCATGCAAAGAAGCTGCAAATAATTCAACCTCTTCGAGGCCACTTCTACCGACATTGGTGGCGTAGGGAGAGTGGACGGGTATACGAGGATTATACACGGGGGAGGATCCTCCCGAACCTACACCCGAAGTTGAACTGCATGAGCTGGTTGTGCTGGCTGCGGAACTCATTGAAGTGGAGCGACGTTCAAGCAAATTCTAAAGAAAGATATAACAGTCCAAATTAACGACTTATTATCAAAACAACCCTGCAAAACATATAATTTACGATTAATAGCAGTACCACGGGGGTCCCTTGTCCGCCAGTAATACACAGACCGTTATTTTCCGGAGGTCCATTCTCCCCTCCATTGTTATTTCTTCGATAACAATTATTTCCGCACAAACAATTTCCTCCACCTGCACCTCCTCTCGCTAAAATGGGGATATTAGAAGAAATCAAAAATTCAACAAACAAATGTGATCACGCACGTGGCTGAATTTTTTGGAACGGAACCATCAATAAAATGAAAAAATAACGTTTATCATAAAATAATTCATATTCATCATCATCATTCATATCCTCCTCATTTATTTGCAGAGAACGAACAGGGAAACAAAAATCCATTATTACAATTTTCAGTTAAATTCCACACACATGTGTATGTGTGTGTGTGTGTGTGCATGCGTGCATGCATATCTTTTCAAAAAAAAAATTCTAGATTAGTTCAAAAAAGTAACAAAGTAAAGTAAACAGGGAAGCAATCATCATCAGTCATAGTGATGAATAATATGCTTAAAATATGTGTGTGTGTGTGCACACACACAGTTTGTTGGGTTGGTTAGGTTTTGTTGAGGTGGCATGGCATATTGCATTCAGAACAAGCAATAAGAAAAAAAAGAGAGAGTGCGGAAGCGATTAGTTTGCACAATTTTATTATGATTAGGATGATGGGTGTATGTACCACCATGTATCTGTCTGTCTCTCTCTCTCTTTCTGTGTCTGTGTGGAGGAATTGCAATTTTTGCTAACCGCAAAGCGCAAAAAGCAAACATGATATTTTGTCGTTTATTGTCGTTACTACTACTGCCACTATAAAAGAAGGAGGAAGCAGAAAAGGCAGAAATTGGAATAATATATTTATGCGCGAGCAAAGCCGCTTTTATATATTTTCATTCACAGTCAGGCAGGCAGTTATAGTTAGTCAAGTCAGTTTGGTTGGACGTTAGGAGCACCCAAGGACGGAGATGGATGCAACAACGACAGCAGCGTAGTGGCGGCGGCAGCAGCGCCAGCGTACAGAGAGTTCTGAAACGTTACTACTGTCGTCGCTGTTACTTTTCGATTGTTGGATTGAATGATGATGATGATGATATATTTTTATTTTCTGCTATTTACATCGCTGCCTACCTGCACAACTCAGTTTTGTAGCGACTGCTTTGGTTTGGCGTTTGCTGCTGCTGTTGATTTACAGCGTTTTGCGCGTTTATTTGGGCAGCAACGGTTGCCATTGTTGGGGAGACAACAGCAGCGGTAGATGATGCAATGTTGTTGTTGTTGTTGTTGTTGATGATGCTGTTGTTATTAATATTTGTTGGACTTCTAGTCCCTTGCCTTGCACGGTTGACATTAACGTTGTTTGGCTGAATCAGAGGAAATGTCATATCCCCAGCTCCCCCTCCATTATGAATTCCTCCACCACCGTGATGATTACTATTCTCCATGGCCGGGGGCAACATCATTGACTGTGGATTTTGAAGAAGAAAAAAAAAATACATTATTTTTTTGAAAAAACATCAAAGCCAAAAATATATACAAGAACGACGACTATAATAATGTGCTCATTTTTGCACAAGAGAGATAGAGAGAGAGAGAGAGAGGGTACGAAAGGAACGAATAAAAAAAAATATATGAATGGTCTGGTTTGTTTGGAGGTGACCTTGGCATTGATTTACACGCCAGCTAAACTCGACTCAGTACTCAACCAAGCAAACCCAACAAGCAAATTGAATGCCATGGACGTTTTCTGGCCTGGCCTGTGCATACATTCCTTATTATTATTTGCAACTTGCATCCATCCAATCCAGCAAACTAAAAAAAAAATTATCATCATCGTGACCACCATCATCACATCACCATCACCGCCATCATTAAAAAAAGGAATGAAACAACGCCTACTTTTTGCCAAAAATGGCATCACAACAATCACAGCAGTGAACAGACATAGTTAAACATTTTCTATTGTCATGACAATGACAATGATGATCTGATCATGTCATGTCAATCTCTGTCTGTCGCTGTGGGATTTTTACATGCTGCTGCTGCTACATCGCTGGTAAAAAAAAACTGCATAAAATATTTTTTTTTTTCATGAATGCATGCATGCCTATTCGCCTTGCCATTTTGCCAGCTTGGATCATATTTTATTTAATTTTATGACCACTGCTCCTTGCTCCTGCTGCTGCTAAACTGAAGAAAGAAAACGAGGAAGCGAAAAATGAACAGACTGAGCAGAAGAGAGTGGCTTCAATCTAAACGAAACGAAGCCAAGTAAACTTTTGTTGTCTTGTTCCGCATCCCAGTAGTAACCACTATTCAATATTTCAGTCTACTTGATCTAATCAATAAATAAAATAATAATAATTTTTGCTACTTTATGGAATAAATTTTCATTTTTTTTATAGGTAAATTTTTTTCTTCTTGCTGATGCTATGCTTCTTCTTCTTCTGGACTGACTAAGGTGAGGAGGCATGCAATGGCGCTTGCTTTGGCGAAAATTTTTGCAAAAGCATTTCAACAAGAAGATGAAGAGTCCAAGTTGCATTTTCGTTTTGGTTCGGTCGGTAGACAAAAAAAATAATGGACAGATACGTAAACATTCTTCTAAACCAGCTCGGTATGTATTATCTGTTTGTATTGCTTGAAGACTAAAAATGGCTTGAAAAAAAAAAAAAAACTTGTTTCTTGCCATGCCAGCATCATCACCACCGACCACCACCACCACCACTTTTTCTCTCCTGACTGACTGATCTACCCTCTCTGCCATTTTCTGACTCTTCTTGTTTATTTGTATTTTTCATGATGGTGATGGAGAACTGAGTACTGTACGTACACGTTTTCATTTTTGCAGGAGTAGTAGTGCAAGTAGCAGCTTCAGCTTAAATGATGATGATGATGATGATATGGCTGGCAGAGAATTTGATGAGTTTGTTTTTTTTCTGCGTTTTCTTATTTCAAGGTTAAATCTGTGCCGAATCATGGATGGGGATGGATGGATGGATGCTGTTGCTTTGCTTTGCTTACTTGCTCACTAGAAAAATGCTGGGAGCTATACTAAAATAAGTAGGTAATTTCTTTTTTTGCCTGGTTTTGGTTAGAGCTTCACTACTATTTTTTTGCACAACTTCATCAGAAGAAGCCATAAACAGGAAAATACAGAGAGAGAGAGAGATGGACTGTTGGATTATTGGAGTAGTGTGGAGTAGTGGAGAGCATCATCATCATCATCATCGGCAACGGCAAGGCACCATGTTTCTGTCTCTGTCCACCAGAGAGATCATCTTGGCGTGGTGATGATGATGATGATGATGAGCGTCACCAGCGTCTGTATATTCTCTTGTACATATTTTCAGATTGCCTGAAGAAAATGTACAGCTTTGGTTTACAAAAAAACGAGAAGATTACATGACAATGAGTGTGTACTAGTACTACATACTAGCAACGACAACAAGGCGACAGTATAGACGAGAGAGACAGAAAAAAAACCGCCAAGCTAGATAGATGAATAACGACTTTTCATTCATTTTCATCTTCATTAAGCCATACCCAAAGCTTGACAACAGCAGCAATCAGTCAGTCCAGAGAGAACAGCTCTATCTCATGTCTGTTTTTTTTCCCAAAAAAAAAATATCCTTACGCAACTCCTCATTTTTGTATCCATCTGCTTCACAGAGACACAACAGACAACTCTTGTTGTATATTTTTTTTTTCTTTAAAAAAATCAACGTGACCACGCTGATACTAAACCACCAGGTGGAGCTTTTTTTGAAAATGAAATATATTTTCAATCCTTTTGTATTTGCTGCTGCAGGGATAAGATGAAGATGATGTGATGGTATTATAGCAGCCCAGTGTGCACGGGACCGGCACGTGACATAAAAAAAATAAAATGAGAAGGCTAGAGAAAAAAAATAGAATCTGATATCCCTGTATCCATCCTCCATCCACACTGAATATATTTTCTGAATGGAAAAGAACCAAAAAAGTGGCAGCTGCAAGTTGCCTACTAACCAACAGCTCCGGGCAGAAATAAAAAGAAAATAATAATAACTGAGGCGCAACGATATCCCGATGACAATGCATACCAACCAACCAGCAGTTGGCTAAACATTTTTAGCAGCAGCAGCCATCCATGAAAATTCTGCTCGTATTCCATCCAGCTTCAAAGTGAGAAGAACAAAACAAAATGGAAAAAAGACTGAGCTGAAGTAAATTCTCTATTCCAAACCACATACATCAAGGCCATCATTCAAAATGATCTTGCTCATTTCAGCTTTTCTTTAAGAAGAAAGCAATAAGCGTGCTGTATTTTTTGGTTGGATAATACACGGACAATGAATATATACATTACATGCATGCACAGAAATAAGAATAGTTTTTTAAGCGGATAATAATAAAAGGAAGAATAAAAAAAAATAGATTTCATCCAACACCTGGTCTACCACCATGCCATGCCATGCATGCCAGTCATTTCTATTATCATCATACTGCACATAATACACAGACACACACACACACACCACCGCTAAACTACAAACTAACTAACTAACTAACCATAATCATCATCATCCTAATCATCATTTTCATGATTATTACTACAACAAGCTTAAGATGATGATGATTTTTCATCATCTTTCAAGACGCACGCTAACAGACGAAAAGGAATAAAACGAAAGAGGAGAAGAAGGATTGCATCATCACCACTACCACCTCTCTCTCTCCATCTCCAAACTGCCATGAACTGACTGAGCGAACCACAAAGAAACATGAGCATCTTCTTCAAAACGAACGAACATACGAAAGAAATATAAAACCCCCTCCCCCCACATCCTGTCTGCTCACACACAACAACATATAAAACCCTAAAAAAAATTGTGTAATAATGTTCATGTCTGTGTGTAGTAGTGAGGCTGTAATAAAAAAAAAATAGATGGATAGTCAGCCAGCCGGCTTTTGTCTTGGTCCAGAGTCCAGCCTTTTTAGCCAGCCAGGCAAAGATTCTTGAAAGATGATGGAGGTAAAAAGAAGTGTATAATCACTGGAGTGAGTGGAGGATGGATGGAGTTAAAAAAATATATATATGTGAATGTAATGGGATCGAAATGGAATGAAGATATGAAGGAATGATAAATATTTATTATTTGTTATGAGAGAAGTAATCTTTAATCTGTTTGCTGCTGGCATAATGATGATGAAGCTCTCTCTCTCTCTCTCTGAGGTAATTCGTAATTCTATACTCTTGTGATGTTAAGGACGATAAGATAAGATGGAATGATGGAGTAAGGAATGTATGTGTAGTGGAGGTAAAAAATTAAAAAGGAGTTAAATAGAAGGATGGAAATGCAGTGCATAAAATTGTTGTGCTGTTGCATGCATGCATGCATGCCTGCATGCTCGGTAGAATCAAACGCAAGTTTTGAGTGCGATTGTTTATTGAGCTTCAAAACAGAAAGAAAAAAAAAGTGTATAATGTCCATCATTATTACTTGTATCGGAGAATGCAATGCATGGCATGTTTCTAATGACTGGAAAATATTTGTGGGGAAATAAAAACGGTGGTGTATAAGAGTAGCGGTTAAAAAAATATACGTGAATGTGGGATTGGATTTACATGTGGTTGAAAAGAGAAGGGGACAGACAAGTGAATGAATGAATGAATGGAAGTAATTATAAAAATAATTATTTGTACTGTTATGAGTTTAAAAGAAGTTAGTCATTAGCAAATCTGGAAAGAGGTAATAAAGATAAGATAAAAAAAAGGCAGACAGAGATGATATGATGACGTATGTGGTTGTAGAGAGGTTAGCGACATTCTTTTTTGAAGATGCCGGCGATGTCTACGTGACAATTTTTTACAGATTTCCTTGCAAATTAATTAATTAGTGGACAGACGGACCTACCGGACGAAATCATAAAGTGCGTAAAAAAGGGTGAAGGAGGACAGTAGTGTGAAAAGACAAAGGCAAGCAAATGAAAAAAAAAGACAGGTTTCGTAGCTTTTGCCCATCTTCCTTTTTTTTTCGTGTGGAACGATGATAAGGTAAGTAGTTTAGTTGGTTGGGTGCAGCAGTAGTAGTAAAAGAGAAGAAACCGAGTGAAGCCACCACTACTTGCACACAGTCAAGTTGACTTGGTTTAGAGAGAAGCTGCATAAAAATGAAATAAAAATTCCCCAGAGAGCTTCATCAACAGCTTTAAGCTTTAGTTAAAAAATCCTTTTTCTTTTCCCCTTGTTTTGTTCTCTTCTTTCTGCCTGTGCAGAGAACATGTTGACCTTGAGGAATGGAGATGATGACGATGATGACGACGACGATGTGTTATGCATGACGCAGCAGCATTATTATTTTGGAGAAGAAGAAAAAAAGACACGCAGACTTACTTGTTGTACATCATCATCATGAGAAACAGACAAGAGAAATGAGAAAAATAAAGGAAAATATGAAACGAAGAAGATGATGATGATGACGAAACAAAAATGAAAATATTAAAAAATATTGCAACAAATTATTGCTTTATTTTTTCACCCAAATTTTTCCTCCTCCTTTTCTGCTGCTTTACCCAAAAAAAGTTGACAAATCAAGTGGTCCAGAGATCAAGCAATATCTTGAACAGAATTATGACAAATTCTGGCAACAATTTTGGCAAGCAACTTTCCAGAAAAAGAGAATTGCGTGGGTGGACTAGTAACAATCGCTAATTATTATGATAATGAAGTAAACAAAAAACAGAGTTGGTTTGAGACACAAAAATATCAACAGAAGAAGAAGATAAACAAGTGATTTAAATGGGGAGACAAAACAACACTCAGCAAAATTTGTAAATTATTGGAAGAAGGAAAAAAATAGGCTATAAAATTGCCACCTTGCAATAATTTTTACTCCATTAATTTTTATCCTGTTTCTTCTTACGCCACTATAAATAAACAACTTGATACAATTTTCTTAACCAACTTGACTGGATAATTTGATGAAGCCGACTAGAAACTTTTAGGCTCTAAATGATATTGACCTCTGATTCTGACATCCACCAGTGTACATTGCTAAAAAATACGCACACCAATAAAAAAACAACTGGCAAACTTGAACTTATTATTGGAGAAGGTCATCAATCACTAACATGGTCTTATCATCATCATCCACCTTTCTCACTTATCTGTCATATAAGTTTACTTACAGAGTCATGCACCACAAAGGAAAACTTTGAATGCCATGCCATCACTCCAGCAGTCATAGCAGCGATTAGCGTCATCATCATCATCATCATCCTCACAAACCATACAATGATGATAAGCCATGCATGATGTGATAACATTTACTATAATTTTCTGTTTGATGATCAGGATGATCATGCGATCAGTCAATTTTAATGATGACTTTTGTCTTGTTAAGTTAGGCAGTCAACAAAATGGGTGGACTGTACTCCAACTCGAGAAGAAGAAGAAGAAAAAAAAAACCCAAAAGAGAAGGTCAAGATGGACAACATGACACAGGACAGGACAGGAGAAAGGTCAATATGTCAACAAAATCCAGATTTAAGAAGCAACAAAACATTAAAAATAGGATATTTATTAATCAAGTTGACAGAGAGTTAAGTTGATCACTTTAAAAACGTTAGCCTAATCACGTTATGTACGTCACTATACTACTCGCGACTCAGAAGAAGATAAAGATGAAGACATTAAAAATTAACTAGTTATCATTATCATAAATTATAAATACAGTTATTATTATTGAGGAAGGGGAAGAATGTAGGTATGTGCTTTTATGCTGCAAAAAAAACACTACAGGAATTCCTAATGTCACCCAAAAAAAATTGGGACTGTGGTGCCAACAAATTTTGCGGCATTTGATTTTTTTGGAGGAAAGCATTTCAGCGTCCAAAGAGGACAAAGCGATTGCACTGTTCAAAAATGAAAACGCCGCAGTAGCAGCAGCAACAGGCAAAAACAGCGACAACAGCAGCGTCGCTCTTTATTTGACCTTGCGCTGCATTTTTTTTTTCGCTGAATTCTTCCAAGAGCTGTTGTATGTAAAGTCGGCTGATGAATGATGATGATGATGATGATAGCGAGATAGGAGAAGAAAGACGCGCAAATAATAATACGCTTATGATTATTATTAAGTGACGAAGTTTCGTTATTGGTTTCGTTATGCTCGTCTGTCCGTTTGCAGGATATCTCGAGAACGGTTTCGATTTTTCACAATGCGGTTTTCGATAATCAATTGCCAGTTACCCAAGGATGCTAACCTCCCATTTTGGAACATGTAGGGTAACGGCAGCGGCAGCCGTTATAAACCGTTACGATTACAAAATTGTATTGAGTATTGACATTCGCCATGGCATGTGGCATATCAATGGAAAGCTCTCTGTACAATTGACAGTATGTTGACAAGATTTTGAAAAAATACGTAACAGTTTTGACGGTATAACTACTTGGAAATTTTAAACTTGTATCATATATCGTGTGCCTAGATTCATACCCAGCCAGACAAATGATTTTTTGGAAAAACACATACCCAGACAAATGATTTTGTGGAAAAACCCGTACCCAGACAAAGGATTTGTGGAAAACACATACCCAGGCAAATAATTTTTGGGGAAAATTGAGATCGTATACAGAATGCATGTAATCTCAGTTTCCCGCCAAAATCAAGTATCTGGGTGTGTTTTTCCACAAAATCATTTGTCTGGCTGGGTATGTGCACACGTTATAGCAAGTGGGGTACCAATTAATATCTACTCTTCGAGATAAAAAAGAGTATTACAAAATCTAATTTGCTAGTAGCCCTAGGCAGTCTCAGGTTACCCCAATATTTACAGTTGAATTGGCAATAGGTGATCGATCACTTCGTCACTTTGCTACGCGCTAGCTTGTTGGTTTTATTATGAGTTTGAGGAGAACAAGAGAATAAAAAAACCACACAACATCATCATCATCATGTATGCAAGTTTGTATTGGATTGGAGTGACGCTAAAAAATATTGTTTCAAAGTTTCATTTAAGTTGATGGGTAAATCGGCTTTTGTGGTTTGCTCCTTACTAAGCTGGCATGATAGAAGAGAAGACAAGGAGGAAAAAAAATGTGCAAACATAGCAACAACTTATTGTTCTGAGACAAAGAGAATTTTTTAACAGGCTTGCTTACATGCATTATCCAATCTGTAATAATGTTGCCAGAAGAGAGTCGAGATTTGGGCTCTAGTATAAAAATGCTTGCAAGTTTTACCTACCAAATTTGGTTTACGAGAATAAAATATTTAAATATTATTTAAAATTTAAGTTGACAACTGACAAGGTCAACAATTTCAGGAATAAATGAATCCGAATTTTTTCGCAGGATATTTTGAAGTTTCCAGCAGCGGATGTCATTAAAATTTGGCATTGACAGTGCATGGGTCACCCTCCAGAGATTCTTACAAACCAGTTGAGTTTACATGACATTCTAATTTAATTAAAAATTTATTTAAAATACTTACCGTATTGTTGCACGGCATTTCCTTATTTCATCCAGTTTTTTTTTCCAGTCCTGAAACTTTTTCCTTGTAGAATTTTCACAAAACTTTTCCTGCACGAGGATGTCAAGATAATATTTTGATTTATAGCAACCGTCAGTTACTCAAACTGACACTGATGACGCTCCAGCACTTTTATAATTATTATCACTTTTAATTTGGATTATTTTCTGGAATAATTTTTACACAAAGAAATAAACTATTCCAAAAAGCACCGAAAATTTCGACAATATTGCGTGACGGTGACTCCGTAAAACTTCCGATTCCGAATTTCCATATGCCAATTATGCAGCACCGAACCTTTAACCGTTATAAATGGAGTATTATAAAAACGGTTGACAAAGCGTATGAATTCTGATTATTTTTTTCCATACGACAATCACAAAAAAAAAGATTACATAACTCACTCAAGAACACAATAGGCAAATGAAAATTTCTTGTTGATTAATTTAAAATCAATAAATACTCTCGTCAAAACATCCCATCTAAACTGCCAATTAACTGTTTGAGCAATTAATCAGTAATTATGGGCAATTAAAACAACACCAATTGGTAAAATGAGTCTTAACAGAAAAAAAATTTTACTGCTAGGTTACAGCACCACTTCATCCAAATACCGGCATCTAACTCGTACAACGTGTTTTTTGAAAAAATGTTTGCGCGCCACTTTTCAAAAAATTATTTCATAACATGCACTCCATCCCTCCATGAAAATCCTTTAGTATAGCTGGCTTCCAGTTCTAACTCTCACAATTTTCGAATTTGGTGAGCGACAATGAATAAATTATTCAGCGGCGTTGAGTGTTAGCTTGGGCTGTTAATTGTTGTCCTTAGTTAGTTTAGTTAACTAACTAACCAATCCTTTTTTTTATTCTTCTTTTGATGCTATCTTCTTGAAAGAGAGTGAAACTTGTAGCTTGTTTGACTGACAGAGACAAAGAAAAAAAAATAGATCTGTAAGCCCGCTAGCTCAGCTAAATTTTGTAAGATTTTTCTGCGGTCTTATGAGTTTTAGTCGAAGTCTCTCACGGTGCGGTGTACTCTCTATCGTCTCTCGTTCTGCTCATGAACAACATCACTGACTTACTGACTCAGTTCCTCAGTTCTCCTCCATCCAACACAAGTTATTATACTTCTGCTGCTAGCGCTAACCAACAATGCTAACTCTGTTAAGGAGTAAACAAGTTATACATCCACATGTAAACTGCATTGGCAGAGGGCTCGATTCGGCTTACTCGCCTCGATCATACAACGTTGTTGTATAAGAAGCTACAGTTCAAAAAAACAGATTTTTAACACAGTCGCTCTAATGCTACAATGCATACAAGCGAGAATGCAGCTAAGCTTCGTATTTTGCTTTATATGGCATAATAACTCATTACATTACATTAGTTTGTTCTACTACTCGTTTATCTTCTTTTCGCTTTTCAAGCTGTTGTTGTTCGTTGTGGGATCATCGGAATGATGTGTGGAATGGAATTATTTGGAGAGTTACAATGGTAATACGGGTTGGAATAATGTGGAGTTCTGAGAAAATTTGAATAACAAGCATTATTGCTTTGATGGTCAAATGAAGAAGTAAACATTTTCTTTGTTGGAATAAAAGTTGTTTATCTAATTGAAATATTTCAGATGCTCGATGGGGTAGTACAGAAAATATTTGTTTGTACATTTGAAATGCTACTGGTATATTTCCGTTTATTGTTAGAATTTTTTGTTTTTTTGTTAAGTTTTAAGTTACTTAACAGTGACACAAGAGTGTTTGGTTAAACTTAAAGAGTTTTAGGAGTTACTGAGATTTGCTACTACCACCACATCACGTTATTCACGTACGTACATACAGAAAACATGCATGTTTTATCATCATCATAATCGATGTAATAGCCAGACAGACAGTGTTGCCTTTAACAAAAATTTTTGTTTGCATGCTCATGCTTCTAACACTAAATCTAGCAGTTTATTCATATTTTTTTGGCATTTTTAGCAATAGTTTAACTGCATGTACACTCACTACTGACTGACTACCAATTTCTGATTTTGCAGGAAATAAAGTTTATTTAGAAAAAAAAATTCATTTCATACTAAGGGTTTTTGATGAGATGGATAAGTCAGTATGCTAAATGGATATGTAAATGCGAATGAAAAAATAAACGCGGAATGTATGCAAATCAGAAAATCTACTTCTACCAGGAAAAAAAAAATATGCAGATTACCCTCTAGACTGGATGAACTCACACACACGCACCGCAGCATTCATTTTCCATTATATTTCAGTCCACATAACTTGTAAATTGACTACTACTACACGCCAAAAAATATGCCAAGACAACTTTGACTTCAGAACAGACGACCCGTGTGGAACCAAACCAAACTTCATACCCACTACCATTCCATTGTCATTTTTAATAATTTGAAACTTCGTCAACTTTCCCAATGTCATCCTGAAGCATTAATATTTTCACCTGGATACATACCAAAAATCTGAACATGCACTCACTACTCACTCACTCGTCACCAGATAAACAATATTTTATTTTTTCCTTTCTTCTCTCTTTTTTCTGTCATTAAAG
>JAHZMZ010000159.1:0-20783 GCA_027743805.1 Lepidocyrtoides sp. E14
GAAGAGATGAAACAAGAACGATCGAGGATTTACCTTCATTTACATTCTATCCCTTTTTTTCTTTCATGTAAGCTAAGTATACCTTCTCATCTGATCCTCTCATCTCATCTTTTTTTCCGCTTTGGGCAAAATATAGGTACGCATTTTTCTACCTTTTGTTGCCACCACATACAATATCTTATTAAGGATTCAAATTTTCTTTCCTGATCAAGAGGCTTCGCCAACATGCTCTTTCTTTTTTTTGCTTTAATCTTCGGCGCATCCTGCGTCATGAAGAGATATGAATACAACTAAAACGATCAATAAAACTTTTTGCTTACTTTGGCAAAGCATGTCTCGTTATATTTTTTAGGAGAATCGAGAATCTTCAAAGTTGCTCAACACACGATGATGTCGACATCAATGGATGGTTTCTTCCTAGCATCTGACCTGCTGCTAACAAACAAGGAAAAGTCACCGGAGACCGGAGACAAACTTTCCGGTGAACAAATAGAAGACTAAAAGTGGCGTAACTTGCAGTTTATTACTTAAAGAAACAGTGGACCTGTTTCCTTTGAATTTTGGTCGACATTCAGCATTTTATATTTCACAACTCACAGGACTAACTTAATTATTTCTATTATTACACCCGTTTAGAAATCGCTTTCAAAAACTTCTCAACATTTTAAACGTGTTTGCATTTCCCTTTAATCAAATTCTCCTTTTTCTGACTTTTTTCTCTTTCTTCAACTAAAAAAAGTAGACTGTCAAGTAGAAAGGTTCCTCTTGTAATGGTGGTTCATGCATTATTCAAAGGAACTCTTGAGATCACACCGATAAAGGGTGATTTTTTTAAACTTGTGTAATAAAGTGGTCTGGTGGAGAAAAGGGTTTACTTAAATAAACTATCCTACTTTTATCATCTGGAGGAAAAAAGAGAAAATGTGTGTGCATAATGTAGATGTATATAGTAATATCAGATTGAATTTTTCCTTGGCTGACAAATTGAATAAAATTAATCAATTTCTTAGCGTTTTCTTTTCCTGTTATATATGGGTATAATAACGGAAAGATATACTATTCACCTGTATATGTGTGAAGATATACCACTTTTTTATCTCTACTTTTTCATCTGTTTCCTTTTATCAAACTTGTTCCAAAGTAATTACTCAAACGTACCTTTGATCTTTGCTCAATTTCTTTTATTCTCTTTTCCCAAAAAATCGTGGTGAAAATAAAGGTATCTTAATGGTACTATGTGTATGTTTAGGAGAAATTGTGAAGCAAAATTGAATAAAAAAACGTTCACTTCCTTCCACCCGTTTTCCAAGCTGTAGAATGAGATTGTGTACATTTTATTAAAAAAGTAAGACACAGCAATAATTACCGTGTGCTCTATTTTGTGAAAATGGGAATTGCAAAAAAAATAATAATATAAAGACTCGACACTTGTATTAAATTTATCACTGACGGAAAAGAAAAAAAAAACACTGTTTTTTCACTGTTTGTAGTTCACTGGGCTGGACATACGGGCACGCATGGGTCTATAGTGAGAAGATCATCCAGATGGAGAGTATTTTTTTATATATTACCTTCTTCTCATTATTCTTTTATCGCAACTGGATCAGTAGACACTTTTATTACGCTTTTAAGACCTTTGTGTCGTCGTCATCCTTTTTACTACTGCCATTACTACTTGCTAGATTAACAATGAAAATTCTAAGGTCATAATAATACATTTTTTTCTTTTATTTTCGCATCACCAGACGGAAGAAATTCGTCGACAATCGCAGATTAGCAGTTGGAGAGCATAGTACAATATATCATCAGTTGAAATGCGCCTATGTGATATATTATATTGTCCTTGTGTATATTATGTAGTAAGTAGTACATAAAGTGATTGTTATAAAGCTGGCTGAGCCAGTGAATTATTATAAAAATGGAGAGTTCGTGTGAGTGGCAAGGGTAAATGAGAAGGGGTATCCTGTAACAGTCAACATTGCCACACTACCACCCATACAACTTTAGCTGTTTTTTTGGCGGATAACATATAAGCAATAATAGAACGCAATGAACTCAGTTGACTGGAAAAGATGAGGCTAGAAGCTAAAAAAAAAGAGAATGATGGAGAATGCAGTCTCACTCAACTAGTAACTCAAGTCCTCACTGATTATTATTAGTATATTGAGGGGTATGGCTCAAGTAAGAATTAAGGGATATCCACATTTACAGAGCCACATTTTTATTCTTTCTTCATGTTCACTCATGAAAAAGCTACAGCACACACATGTATGTACTATACTTAAAAAACCAATATATACATTTCACAAACCTCGGCCGATCAAGTTTGTTCTGCTTTTCTGTTATCCTGGATAAGTAAAACAAAAGAAACCAAAAAGGGATATGTAGACATGTAGTATACATATTATAGCTGTCTCAATATTGTCTGAATCTTCAGAAGTAAATGGCATAAAAAAGAAAATGGAATGTGTTTCCCTCTTCAGTGTTCTGCTCCTGCTACTGGAGAATTATTTCGGTGGTGTGATAATAATCGTGATGATGATGATGCCAATGCAATGCAATAGTTATGTTGAGTGAGGAAGTAGCAGAAAGTAGAAGAAACAAGTATTTTTCTTTGGTATCTCTAAATTACATAGCACTTCTTCTGTCTACGTCTCCAGATCTCACTATCCTACTCCCTATTTATGCTTGTGCATCTCCTTCGATTTTTTCTTCAGTTTATATTTTTGTAAAAAGAAGAAAAAAATGTAGATATTGTCATTAAAGGTACGTATAACAAGTTGGTAGTGCAGTTTTAGTGGCAACAATGTATGTAGCTCCAGGAGGACGTACGTACGACATACGTTATAGTCTAGTAAGGTATTAAAAAAAGTTGTGTTTTTGTGTTAAACTTGGTTTGCGTTGGAGGGTCTCTTTGGTATAATATAATATTAAATATAATATAATTTAGCAAAGAAAAATAAAATAATGTACCTACATAGTGAGAGCGACAGAAAGAGAAACAGCAGCTGGTGGTGTTCATCTGGCACATATATCTTTTCGCCTTTCTACTATTTCTTCACGCTTTCTTTCGTCTTCTTTTTCCTCCTTGTGTAAATGGTAAAGCGGGCAAGCATACGGCAAGGCCAAAGTACAACTGAATGAGTGAATGAATGTGAGGTTAAGAAATGAGGGAAAAGGAGCCATTTTCTGTAATAGAAAAAGTATGCGAAAAATAGTATACGATGAGTAGTCTCCTGTCTCTCTCTCTCTCTTTCTCTCTTGCTAAGCAAAAGGGATTTCTGCTTATTCTTCCATCTTTCAGTGTACTGGTGTGTGGAGAAAGGCGCTTAGGAAAAAACAGTGTAAAGGAAATTCGTGATTTCCGAATCTTTGGATTTTCATTCCATTCATTTATCAAACTCACTCTTGTGTTATTTCCATATCTCACTCACACAAAATTACACTCTCGCAACTACCACTCCACTACTCTTGCTCAAGTAGAAGGAGAAGAAGAAGCAGAGACCATCGAAATCCACATTCCAATCCATTTCCAGGAAGACGAATAGTAAAAAAAGACCAACTAAGCAAAAGAGAGAAATAGAGGGAAAAAGACAGAGAGCTGAGGAAGAAAGTTTTCTTTTGGAAAAATGTAAAAGAAAGTAAAAAGGTACATTTACTTTTGTGTATTTATCTACATTATATCATGCGTATCTTTTCGAGTATTACTTCCATTTCCAATATTTTATGTATTTATATTTGAACAGCAATATGTGATCGTCGTCGTCACTGCAGGAAAAAAAGGGAAACACTCTGACGTTGAGAGGAGTGTTCAGAGATCAGAGTAAATAGAGTACAATATGTATGAGCATAATAAATATGGATTTACTGTATAATACGTAAGTAGGCATGCACTGATAAAAACACACTTTTTCTCAATTTTTTTCCCTTCTTTTCAATTTCTTTGTACAATGAAAAGAGAAATAAAGAGAAAATTGTGTGCATTTCACTTAGGTTTAGGCTTTTTTTATGTATACCTACCTACTTATATACTATTATCCAAGATTCCATTTTGCATTTCTCTCTTCGGAATTCTCGATGATACATAATAGATAAGCTGTTTCTGTGCAGCAACTATGTACATTATTGGTTTATTTAACAGAGTACACAGACAAGAAATAATTTTTTAGATGCAAAGAGTGCATTCCTATAAAATATCCATCCAATCCAAATTCCTGTCTCTCAACTCGCCGCTCTGTCCGCCACTTGCATTTTTGTGAACTATTTATTTATCTATTATTGAAGTAAAAATGGAATGCTTCACGTTGTTGTTGTTGCTGTTGTTGGAAGAATAGGAAGGTGAATCGGACTAGTCTTTGTTGGAGAAAGCAGGATATCTTCTCCATTTTGTGTGGAAAGAAAGACAGGAAATAGATGGAGGAAGGAAGAGGAAAACTTCTATAAATATTTTCAATGTTTTCCTTTCAAACGAAAAAAAAAAATGTGGAAATGTTTACGTTTCCTATTTCAACAGAAGCAAAAAAGTTTTCACTTATTTACAGAAGGAACGATGATGCAATGGTTTTTGTTGGTAGTAGTGCTACTACAAAAATAAAGTGTGTACTATACAATGATATTTTGCTTGCGCTTCAGACAGAGAGTGAAAGTTTAGTTTGGTAGATAGTGATTTTATCTTTTGCTCTCAAGTGTACAAAGACAAGTTGGAGAACGACATGACAAGCAGGTGTTTACGCTAGCGCAAGGGGAAATTGGCTTGGAGTAAGGTGGTTAAAAAAAGAATAGATGCACTGGGGAAATGCTCTTCTCGCTCGTCGAGATGCGTTTTTAAAATTGAAATGCCAGCACTTATTTGTACTTCATTTGAGAAAAGGTAATTTTGAGTAAGGTTAGCTTTTCAAAGGTTGACGTTCTCCTGCTAAATTACTGTTGGAATTGGAAGGTAAAAGGAGGAGTGAAGGATATCAGTAAGGGTATTATTATTGTAGATAGTGTACCAGCTATAGTACTCTCCAAATTTTTGACAGAAGCAATTTAGTGGTGATGCTAGCCATTATTATAAGGTAGTTGAAGAGAAAACCCATCGGATTATGTGATACATTGCTAACATTATAGCAATGTTCACGATGATGATGATGATGTGTGCAGCTGTTGTACTCGTGTACTTTTTCGTAGAAATAAGCATGATGCTCATGCTGCTGCTGGATGACTGGGTTCAGTGTGTGTGTTATTTAGGCAGTTGAGTTCACGACTATTTGGGCTTCAAGTGATGTAAAGGATTTTGGAAGGGATGAGAGGTTGATCTAGTTAGAAAATTGGAAAGGCTCAAGTCAAACAAGAGGAAAGCTGCTCTGCTTTCTATTATGAAGTTATAGCCTAGTAGAGATGGATATTTTTTGATAAGTTCAGGGCATGCAGTCGAGAGATAAATATTTGCGACGTGGAGCAACAATTGAAGTCGACAAGAGAGAAAAGCTGATACAAACATGAAAATAGAACAATAGAAAAGTAGATGTAGTTGGCGCATATATGCATACACGTGTATGACGTGTACAAGGCTTTTGTTCAAGCAAATTGTCAATGATTTTGTGATAATTAACAGTATTTTTATTTTGATGATTTTTAGGTAAATGAGTAAAGAATGGAGATATTGCATAGACTACTGAACAGTACAAACTTTATTGGATTCATTAAGTGGACTTTTGTAACAAATAAAAATCATAGTTTTATATATATTATAATGCAATGTAAAGGCAAAAATGAAGGTCATTTGTAGATTCATGTTCACTGTAATGTTGTCTTTTCTCGTTCAACTGGTCCGTTTTGTGTAGCTTCATTGAAGATTGATGTATGAGGTGCATTTCCCAGTGTTGGAGCATTTTCATTGGATTTCCCCTGATCTCCACTGTACATTATTTGCTGTTCACGATCATAATCACTCTGATATTTATGCTTATGCTTCAAGAAATAGGCAGCCAAGTATTCGATGGGAGAGGTTGGTCTTTCTCGCGCCAACGCAAGTAATCCTTGATGGACGATAGGGATAACAGATTGCTCCAAGTATTCTTTAAGAGGAACACTTTGTAAATCAATCTTTCCTCTTTTACCAGGAGCAGTCAGTTCAATAGCGATAATCTTTTGAATTTGTGAGGAGATTGCAGTTCCTGTTCCTTCGTGAGCTGAGCCTTGGATTTTTGTCATTGCTGTTTCCGTATTGTCAAATGCCTTAATAGCGTCGCCGTTATAAGTTGAGTCAAAATTGTTTGGATATGATGACATGTAGTCGGCATATGCATCCTCTCCATAAAATTCTTCGGTATAGTTTGGTGGGTCATATTCAAAATCTTCCAATGCTACGGTACTTTCTTTTTGAAAGGAGCCCTTTTTGAAGGAAGCTCGACTGCCTCTCTCAGAGCTTGCTCTGTGCATTTTGCTTGTGGGTTGTGTGGTGCGTCACAGAATCATCAACTGTCCTGTAATCTCAGGGTCACTCATTAAAAGTTCGTCACATCTAATAAATTTATTGCAGAGCCAGAAGCAAGAGAATAAATCAATTTCTTTGAGCTACAAATAATTTATTATTTCCAGTTTGCATTTAAGCAGTAGGGAACGAATGTATCAATAGAAACTTTTAATTCAAAAGCGACATGAACTTTTGATGCCATTCGAATGTGGAACGCGAGAAAGATAAACTTTGAGTGAAATGAGCGGCTTAATATGACTGACTATAAGCGTATAGCATTCAATTTCTGACAACTTCACCATCTCTGGTGTTTTGTTACTATATAGTCCAATGTTCAATTCATCATCAAACACTGCCATCATTCTCAGAGCTTTTACACACTGAGTACTATGTTAGCCTGCAGAGTACAGAAAACGGATTTATTGAATAAGAAGTTGAAACTCCTCCAATAAAAAATACAACACTGCTTCAAAAACCACCTTCGAATTATCATAGCCCTGCTCAGACTAGACTGACAAGAAACACAGGATGACACGTTGGATATTTTATTTCTCAAAAAACGATAAGGCACAATAATACTATCATGTTATCTTTCATATTTCTCCAAAATTATGCGCCTGTGAATGGAAATGTTGAGTGAGACTCTAGTCACCAGCGTGAATGGTAGGTAAGTTCTTCCGTTGCAGAATTTGAATTTATGCTGAATGAAATGACAAGGAATGTCATAATAAATACTACAAAGAGCCGTATAGAGTGCCGACTAAAATGAAATTTTGTAAGCGTGCAATCCGATAGTGCTTACGGTTTTCGATGGATAGAAGAGCACAATTTTCTCCACCGCTAGCAATGCGACTATGCGACATACCGCACAAAATAGACAACTGCCTACATGTTTAACGTCAACTAAAAACCTGTGTTCCCTCTCTATCCAATCAAAGTGAGAGAGAAAGCGGTGTGTAGTTTGCTAGCAAACCTGGAAAATGAATGGGTGGAGATGTGGCAGGAGTCAAAGACAAGTCATTATTTATCTATGGTAAAACGATGTCACACAGGTTGACGTCTCTAATTTCAAATTCTTTGAAAGGCACACACACACACAAAAAGTAGAATTAAACATAAAATTTACCCTGAAAGTGTCGCATTCTCGCCGTATCCATTTTTACCTACATCCCTTTCTCCTTCCACTATGTTCATAACTACATAATATAGCCTTTCCACGATCCCATTCATTTCCTTTCTCTACTTTATGAAGTTATACAATAGACAACCACAGTTCCAGAATGCTAACGAGGTGATACCGGAGAAGATGCTTATTGAGCGACAGAACAGAGCAAAAGTGAAGTAATATGTTTTATGGGAACAGCTACTACAAAAGAAGCTCGTGCAATGCAATATGCTACCAAAATACAGCTGCTATATGTATAATAGAGAAAAGAGACCAGAAAATACATAATTAATGACAGACCATTCACCACACCACTATACTACTACCACACCACCACCTCTATTTATTGCAACTTGTTGGACAATCAGTGATAATAGCAATGAAGTGAATTCAGTCTGGCAATGCGTTTTACTTTACTACTACTTGCAGCAGCAGCGACAGTATATTATTAATGTTGACATGGTCTATAATATGTTCAAGTATTAAATGCACCGTACTTTACACTTCCTTTTCCATAATAATTTTCTCAGAAAAGGAATCATAAGATGACAGTGGCAGCAAAAAAAGGATTACCGGATCAGCATCCATTTTTAGAACATCCTGTCCAAAACTCAAAAGACATTTACACAGGGGACTTCAATTCCAAAAAAAATTGTTGAATACTACCTATCTGTCCATAATACGTATCACAATGACAAAATGAACACCTACCTATTCACATTTTTATCCAAGAATATGGATTCGTGGAACTCAAAAAAATGGGAGATGCCTAGACACACAAACTTTCAGCAGTGATGTACCTATATGTATCCAATGAGTTGTATATCAATATGAATACATGTTATATACCTATATCGTGTTGTATGCCCAGGCCAGACAGTGGTAGTAGTCAGTACTCCAACTTGAACATTCAATAAGAGCTGCTTTTGTCAGTTGACTTTCAATCCTTTTCCCCTCTCTCTCCCGCCTTCTCTTTCTCCCGGTTAGAGCAGAGCTCTCACTCACTCAGTTCCAGAAATCCGGCGGGGTACATAAAGGAAGTCGTAGTCACTTATTCAGGTACCTTGAAGCCGAAGGGTATGTACATACTCTATTTGCAAAAGCTTTGTAACATGATGACGATGATGATGATGATGATGATTGGACCAGAGTGATATCGATTGTATGATCCCTTCCTTCTTTTCATAACTTTACCCTTTGTCATTGAAAATTATTATTTGCGAAAGAAAATTGTAATCCAGGAAAAGGAGAGTATGAAAGAGGGCGATAGAGAGTTGTGAAATGATTTTGCCTATTACTTTTCGTATTATTGCTACTACTACTCCTTCTCAGCTGAATGGGTAGATTGATAGATCCAGCAATACAAATAATAACTCTTGAACACATGTAAGTAATAATATCCACTGTTCCATGCCAGAAACACGTGGAAGAATGTATTATTTACTTAGCTGAAAATGTAATCATTATTATTATTATTATTATTATTGCTATATAGCTTGCTGAATGTATGTAATATACCAAGTATGCTCATAAATGCACATCCCTCTGAGAGTATAGGAAAGAAGAAAGGAGCTATATCAAATGTATTTTACTCACTTTCAAAGAAAGAAAATGTGTTGGTGGAGGAGGTAATGTACTCTCTATCTACATGCTTTTACCCTCAATAACAATTTTTATCCAGAGCCTTTACTTTTTTTTGTGGCGAAAATTATTGCAGTAGCATTTATAAGTATAGCAGTACTAACACTTACACATTACCCATGTGCTTACCACACACATTTACTTTTTCTCAGAGCTTTTAGAAGAATTCAAGTTACTTGCTAGAAAGTTATACATACAAGCAAGCAGCAGTATGCACTCGCACTCTTTTCTTTGCTTTCGCTTTCTATTTGGCTGGGCTTAAGTGAAACGCTTGTCTTCGCCTTTTCACTTCACTACCAACAGCATCCTGACGAACATGATGATGATTATCACCATCAACATCATCACAACGTCGAAACTTCAGTAGAAGAAAAACGAATGAGGTGAGTTCAGCCGTCGAGAATAGCAAAGCAAACGGCAGAAAACTCAAGGAGAAGAGTACGGTAAGATGTATCATATTCCCGTGTCAGCTTTCCTTACATCAGTAGCAGGAGGATTGAGGACATGATACCTTCACGGCAGCAATTGATATAACAAATCTTTCACCATTATTTTATTAAATATATACATGTATGTAGTATACCGTACCTGTATAAAAATGCAAGTGGGAGGAAAGAAAAAAGGGGAGATTGAGAAAGTAAAGAAAAGGGCTATGTATATTATTATTTATTATTATGATATTTCCACTTTTGGATTTTGTTGCTTTTGTTGTTGATGGGATTTTTTGCATCGCATGGATTGACTGACTGAGCATCAGAAGCATTGGGGGAAAAGAAAAACTCTTATCTAATGTTTCTTTACCATCATCAGCAGAGTAAGCCTAAACCTATATCCTTGTAAAAAAATGGAAACCAAGCACTTCACTCACTCACTCAAAATTGAAGACCAAAATAAGAGTGAGGAAGGAGAATGTAGTAAGTAGGATAAATTGTATAAGTGCATGCTACAGAAATACTTTTCTACTTTCTGCAGTTATGTTTTATACGACGGATTTTTTTTTGTAAATGTAGTACGGATAATAAATATACCTGTATTTGTGCCGCATACTTTTGCAAATCCATTCTTGTTTGTTTGTTACTTTTTAGGCATATGATGTGTGTGGTTTGAGCTCTTTATTTTTTTTTCGCCTTTCTCTCTTTTTTTTCCTCACTTCCAGGCTGTCCATCGTCGTCGAAAATAACAAGTGAAGGCAAACAAGGAGAAGAAGAGCACATGTTTGGATGGATGGATGGATAACTGATGATGGAACAAGTAACCATAAGCAAAGCAGGTTTCTGGGTTGTGTATCAGGTATATACATACATTATATGACAAAAGGTAAATGTTGGTGAAAGAGTGCACACAGTAAAAATACAAAAAAATACCTAAATGCATGTGTTGAGTGAGTGAGTAAGCCATTACCCATTTCACTTGACTAAACACGACAACATAACGCCTTTTATATGGCAAAAATGATGATTTGCCATGCCATACCATCAACCCTGGTTGAGGTTCGTTCGTATTTTTGAACTACCAGACCAGCAGTATTTTCTCAAAGGAAAATCAGTGAAGTAGCAAAAATAAATAGAACAGGCAGAAGAAATTCGGAGTAGGCGGACATGTATTTTTTTGCCTTGTGGTGCATGTGAAGTAAGTAGTATGCAATATGTCGGCAACGATGCAGACAGTCCACAACAAATCCATCATTTCAATTCGGTGAACTTTCTAATAAATTATATATGTTAGAATAAGTTCGTTTCAATATCGTTTGTTGTCATTTTATCGTTCAGTCAGGCTCAACTCAATCATTTTTGTTCCTTTTTGATCCTCTCAGTAAATCATTTGTATCCAAATAGCGTCTCTGTGCGGTGTGGATAATCTTATTGAATGTTGAAAATGACGTTGTCAGTACTGTTGACTGATTCACTTACTATGTAAGTATGTATATTTGATTTTTGACTGAGTAAATGTTTCGGCACTATATAGCCCGGAAATACGAAAGCACCGACTTTGGCAAAGATATTATTTGTGCAAGTATGTAATGAGATAACAGTTGAAGAAATCTCGAAACTGTTAAAAGAAATTCATTGAAATTCAATAGGACTTGTACCATGAAAGAGATGTGAGTTTGATCATCGCTCGTCCAACAGCATAAGGTTTATCCTAGGTGCTTGAATACAAAACTGAAAAGAGTAGAGGAAAACTGTGCAGATGTATGAAAAGTCGGAATATAATAAAGCATCAAAGGAAATAATAACTGTAGATTTTTGTTCCATGGAAGGAGACGAGGCAACAAAATATTTGCCTAAAATATAGTAAGCACAAACAAAAGCATCCAAATGAAGCACTTTCTCAAATACCTATACATAGTTTTAGTAAGCAAAATAATGTTCACTTACCTACTACATGCCTATTACCTCTTGTGAGTGTTTTTCTCCTTTATAATTGTACACTCATCGCACAAACGTTTCAGTTTGTGCAAATAAGCCTATTAAGAGAGCTAGTGGAAATAAAGAGGAGCAAAGATAAAGAAGAACCGTTTGCATGCTAGAAGACTAACAGAAAGAAAGACAAAATGAAAGTGACCAACCGACGAAAGAAAAAGTGTCAGGTAAACATGGCAGTAGTTATATCCTTTCGTTCCTTTTTTGGTGTATTACATGCTTTCTGACAGCTAAACGCAAAGTTAAGGGAAAGACTGAAAAGAGACATAAATGAAGGTAGTGAAAATGGTACTCTGGTCGCAAGCAGACCGGACAAGTATTCGTTTTGTAGCTTCCGAGTATTTGTACCCCCTAGTTGCTTTTCAGAGACTTTGTAAAGATTGTTAGTTCGTTTGTAGAAACTTTATTTCCAAGTTTCCTAGACCGGGACCGACCAACAAACTATGCTGGTCGTCAACTTTCTTTGTCCTCTTCCTCATTCTTTCTCTTCTTGGTAATCTTTCTATTGCATGACAGAGAACAACTTCCCGGAGTACAGAAAATAAAAAGTGCAAAGAGAAAATGCAACATAATTGGTCTTATTCAGCTTCCACTTTCAAGCAATATATCAGCCTGGTTTTCCTAAACAAATATATCTTCTCATTGTACACTTGAGTTACTGTCACTGCAGTAAAGAGGAAATAGAAGATAGTGTCTTGTTTTTATGGAGAACCAAACGCCAATAAAGTTTCCTCCCAGAATCATATCCTCGATTTGGATTTTTACGGCAAGTAAAACTGATGATAAACGAAAGAAAACTGGCTGGCTAAACTGAATATTCCTTTACAAAATATTGGTGACTCTACATAAACTTTTGAATGACAGATCATGAGTCACGCATGCATATCAAACCAAAAATAGGATCAGCAGCACGATAAACTAGCGTAGCATCTTAACTAATTTTGAAAATCAACGTTGTCACTGACTTCTCCCTATTTTTTCGAATAGGCACATCATTGATAATTTGTTCTTTAAAAGCTGATAATTTCTGTGAACAATCTTGATTAATCAACCAAATATATTTTGAGACTGAATTTCACATTTGTGTGGTCCGAATAGTTGGAAATGATGTAGTTGTATTTTTGTAATTTCCAACAGGTGCTTGAATATAAAGGAAACAATACTTTGTAGTCGTTTTTTTGGAGTCTGTTGCAAATAATATAAATTCAAAAAACCTTTCTATTACGGTAGATTTTACCAAGGGTTGATAAAAAATGATTGGGTAAAAACTTTCAAAAATATTTACATAGAAATATTCGTAAATAGTTTTTCTCTTTGCATTACCATTTTAACATGTCGAGAAGAGCATCGACAATTTTGTTATCCATGAATTAACCTGGCTGAACCTAAATGATTTCCTTCCTGTTCCTCATTTCCTACAAGAAAAAGAACAGAGCAAACCTGCTCTTAAAATATTACCTCAACACTGTGAGTACACACATTTTAAATAAGAAGGTAGCAAAACAACGGAAAAGGATTGGGATGCTAGATTAGACAAAGAAGTTAGACAAGCTAACGATTTTAGTGAGACGTGAGTGAGTGCAAGCGCGACCAACCAGCCAACCATGCATCCAAAGGAACTCCAAACATGTGCCTGCCTACCTACGCACTTCTTCTACAAGAAAGTGTGATGGTGTGAAAGAAAGTTTTTTTTCTCCAACAGGGAAATGAATAGGTGAAAATTTAACGGTGAGAAAAGCAAGTTGGGAAAGTGCAGTAGTTTCTTATAGCTATGTGTAAGGATAATTAAGTTGGTAGAAAAAAGTATGGGTGTTATATGCACAGCTATATCTTCTTTTCTTCTTCCAAGTTTTGCTCTTTTATGGTTATTTGATAATATAATACCCCAGGAAAAATTTCTTCTGCTTAAATAACCCAGAGGTCTTTAGCACAATCATAATAATAATATCTACAAGGCCATCGCACCGTCTCTTCCTGCTGCTGCTACTTGAGGAAATTAAAGCTTTCACCGCACACACAAAAGTTAATAAGATAATGTGTTTTAAGGCGAAAGTTTGTAGACCATTTCGTTTCTGCGACTGCTGCTTGGTGTGATGTAATATTCAAATCATAAAATAATAGGTGTGAAGCAGCAGCTTTGTGTCGGCAGAAGGAAGATAATTTTGAAGCACCACTGAATCCATACATTACATACACGTCTCCTATTTAAGCTCAAGTTAAATCATGCAGTCTATCCATAAAAAGATGCTATTATACAAGGTGCAAAAAATGATGAAAAATGGCAAAGATGGAACAGAGAATAAATGTGAAGGTTAATGTAAAATCAAAGTGCTTAGAAAATCGCAAGGTAAAAAAGCAAACTACATTCTGCATATAAAATTTCTGTTAAAAATGCTTCAAAGAAATAATTTGGATTTTACTGTAGAACACAGGGCGTACTTTTTCAGCTACTAAAAGTCACGTATCAATTTTCCACCCAATTTATCTCCCCACGCACATTTACACACAGTTGTTTGTCTATCTGTGTGGAAAAAGGTTTGAGTAGTGCATTGTGAGTAGTGGTAAACAAGGAAAGAATTTTTTTTCCGCACAGGAAAACTTTCTTAAGAAGACACAAAATCCACCTCAACTAGCAACAAAAGCGACGATTACAAGACTTGAAAAGAAAGTAGCTGGTGTTGTTGTCTTGTTGCAGTGGTCGAGGTAGAACAGACTGTGATGTGCATTTAGCCGGGCATTAACGCTTTTTTAAAAAGAAACGACCCTAGATGTCTGAGAAAACTTTTTCTTACAAGAATCAGCAGCAACGAATGTTACTGCTGGGTGAGGAGGGGGAAAATGAAAGTAAAGATGAGGAAAGAATACAACAAGAATATTTTTATCCCGCTCAGATTTTCTATTTCAAGTTTGCCAGTAGAATGTAGTGGCAGTCTAAGATTAGCTGAGTGTGTTAAACTGGAGGTGAAAAAGTTTTTCCCCTTTGCACAACTCAAATACAACACATTACTTTTTGTACGAATTGTCCGTATACATGATAATCCACTACCAACATTTTCTTGTCGAAAAAAATGAAAGTTTCTATTATGCCGCTTGAACAAGGGAGAGTATAAAACCTTAGACATTTGGTACGTATACATATATACACAAGCAAACGATAATGTCATAATGCCATTCCACATATACCATAACGCTCATAACGCTTACATATTGCACACATGCTATTATACGCTCGTTCATTCATTTGCCACATAACGCACTTTTTCACAATGTGGCTTCCCATGAATTCTTAATGAATGATGATTAACGACCCATGAACAAGCAGACGGAAAGAAAAGTCTTGAATAGTCATCAAAATATTATGCATGTACTATGCATTATGTAGGTCCATTCCATCCATATATACATACGTTCAAAGGATACATTTTGCAAACTGCGTGTGTTAAGCAGCAGCGGCAGTATCATCGATGCGGCTAATATATGAATTTATAGCTTAAGGAAATATAACGTAAGTGGCAATGATGAAAAGTTTAAGAAAACACATGAATTACTTCACATTCACATGCTCTTTCCTATTATGCGAGGGAGACCAGTGCCCGCTAGAGCTGAGTTCTAGCCGCAGCTTAGGCTTGACTTCAAATTGAGTACCACTGAAAATTTTAAATTTTCCGTTTCAGAATACGAAACAGTGACTTTCTCAAAGTTGCTGCAACTGAAAAATATTCAAAATCTACATATGACAAACACAAGTCCTGAAATTGTACGTTGACCTCTCTTATGATCTTAACCAATGCTGAAAATACAGTGTAAAAAATTGTGCGTTTTTATATAATCGCAATCCCCTTTAAGCTATAGAAGAGCAAGCAGCCAAGCCAATAGTAAAAGAAAGTGTTCGCTTTCCTCACTCTCCGCGTAATAAGCCAAAATACAAGATGAGTTGAAATGCATATTTCACTAATTTTCATCCGTCTGCTTGCCTGGCAATGTAATAATAAGTAGCTGCACTAGTGACTATCCTATCTCAAATACGCAACCAGAGACCAGAGTTTACAAGAAAGGGAAAATTTTTAGTACTCATTTCTCACAAAGCTTTATGTGGTCTGGATTTCCCAAGTTTTTGTGGCCAAAAGCTGTGCTCATTATTACCCCTATAGTTTTACAAGATAAGTAAAACCATATCTTTTCTATCTGGTATAGTGAAAGCCATCATCAGTATATTACACTACCACCATGTGTTTGCCATATAAGAAGTTGCAGTCGTAGTTATTACTATTTCTCATTCATAATGACTTGTTTGCAAAGAAGCCTCTCCACCTTTTATTCCTACTTTCTCTCCTTTTCCTTTCCATCCTTCTTTCTTTTTTCTGTGCTTCATTACGATCTTCTTCTTGGAAACTGTGTATTTTGACCGAACAATAGCACTTTATTATGCTCGATGCTCCCGGTACCACTATCTATACTCTTGTCTCTTGCACATATTATCCAAGTCTTACTGCTACTGCTAGCTAGCTACTCTTCTTGTCATGCAAAAATGTTTAACAAGATAAATACATTCTTTATCTGACCTGCCTTTCCTCTTCCTCTTACTTCTACCTCTCTTTTTTCCTCGCATGCCCTTAAACGAAAATCCACTTTGCAGCTAATTGTTTCTACTTTCGTTTTTTTTTCACCACCCACCATCACAACCACCACCACTACTACTCATCTCACAGGTCGACCATGCACAGATAGATATACAAGCCAATGGAAGGAATATGCTGGAGGAAAAAAATGACAGTTGAATATAAATTGTAGAAAAACACACAGGCAAAAAAATAACATGAAATGATGAGATGAGAGGAAAAGGAAAGCCATCTACTAATTCAACAACGCTGAACAACGAAGAGCACGAATAAAGACGTACAGAATAGAGCAAAAGCGGCAAGTGCTCCTTCCCTTTCATCATCATACTATAGTTTGTGTATACCTTGTAGCCTTGCAGAATAAAATGTATGTAATGTCATAACTTTGGAGAAATTTTATTTCCTTTTTCTCTTCTCAACTAAAGTGAACAGAGTCTAAAAAGAAAAAGGACCGGCAGCAACAGAAAGGCAGTAGCATCAGACAATTCATTTTTTGGATGGAAGCATTATTATTATTATTATCATTATTATTATTACTACTACCACTAGCTTCAACTTCTTCATTGGTCGCGCTCTCTCTCTCTCTCTTTACTAAACCTATCTACAATCTACGTCCTTGTTGGTTAGTCGTGTCTCTTCTTTTTTACGTGCCTCTTTCTCGAACCTTTTGTTCATTTACTACTATAGAAGGAATACAAAGGCTAGTAGATGCCTCCTCTTCCTCATCTTCTCTTGTTTTAAGCAGATTTTACAAGTAAAAACATGGACCATTCTAGGATTTACTTATATGAATGTATCATACTGTAGGAAAAAAACCATCAGCAAAAAAGTAAAAGCATTATTATTACATGAAAAAATTGATACTGGAGGGAGACTTTATAGAGACGTCTCTGTTCCTAGATAGAGGAGGAATATAGTAGTAGAGCAAAAAAAGGAGAGGGAGAGAGAAAATATGATACATCTTCTCTTGTTTTAAGCAGATTTTACAAGTAAAAACATGGAACATGCTAGGATTTACTTATATGAATGTATCATACCGTAGGAAAAAAAACCATCAACAAAAAAGTAAAAGCATTATTATTACATGAAAAAATTGATACTGGAGGGAGACTTTATAGAGACGTCTGTGTTCCTAGATAGAGGAGGAATATAGTAGTAGAGCAAAAAAAGGAGAGGGAGAGAGAAAATATGATGAGTGTGTGTGTTTTAGTGAACGAGTGGTAGTGAGCTGAAGGAGATCAACTCAACAAAGCTCAACAACTCTTTTTTATTCCATAACTAGATTGAAGTAGAAAATATACTGCTTTAGCACTGACAGTTCAAGAGCAAAAGTTACTGTAGTTAGCAGTAGCAGTGGTAGCCTTCTAAGTTCTTGTAGACTGAAACAGTTTTTTTTCTGAAAAAATGTACATTTTTTACTTCTTTTATGTTTCTCGCGGTGGTTGGTGATGGTTAATATTGTAGATTACTGAAAAGCTACATATAAATGTATATTATGGCTTCATCTTGGAAAAACAAAAAAAAAAGTAAAGCTGGTTTGGTTCCGTGTATTTTGTTGGTTCTGTTTATGCTGGTGAAATAGTAAAGGAATATTACATAAAGTGATGCTGCTTCTGCTTCCGCTCTCACGAGAGAGAAAGATGTGCAAAGAGAAGAGTAAAAGAGAGTTAAGTAAGAGAAAGACAGAATATGTAGAGAGAGAAAGTGAGCACTTTCTCTTTTGAGGATTCTCACACAGAGAGAAAATTCCCATACAGCAAAATATGTACTTATTCGTCTAAAGTAAGGACGCAACACCATCAGTTTCTAGTTTTTAATACTTTTCTCTCCAGTAGTCACATCAGAGTAGTATGCATGTAGTCTTGTACTACTTCTATATAGCAGTCATGAATTTGTGTAGTACATGTCCATTTATTTTCATTTCGCATCTCTAATTCATTTACTGACACAACTCTCTGTTCTTCGACTACTACTGCTCCTTCGTCGACGTTGTCCTTGCTGACACACACACGCAGTCTGTTTTTTTGCTCAGCTGTGAAAGTGTGTGCAAACTAGGCTGCTGGCAGACAAGCAAGCTACAGCAATCTCCAGCAGAAATTCAACTTGATCGCAAATTTATTTTAGTTTTCTGCCATATTCCTTATTTTTTACTGTTTTCATGCGCTATAAATGCATTATGTACTAAGATTCTAACACGGCTTTCTCAAAATCAACAGCAATCTATCCCATTCTCACTTTGGAAGCTTCAGTTTTTCTTTTCTTACCTTTACTCCAAGAAGACATTCTTATTCCCCGCTTTAACATTGTTGGCGATTACTTTTGCCACATCGATACATTCCTTTCTCAAAACTGGCACAATCGGCTATTTCTTAAATAATGCATATAAACGTAGGTACTATACAATATACCTATAGATACCTATTTATATCTGCCTGCTTTTGGACCCAATTTATAGTCAGCTCCAGTCATCAACCTTTTTCCTCTTAAAAAACTCATCAGCAACAAGAATCTATACTAGTGACTAGTAGCCTGTGAGCACATCACCACAGAAAGGTTTGATCATTATTTTTTCTTCCTTCTTTGCTTCACTCTTATCTTTTTGCAAAAAAAAAAAAAAAAATATTCAAGTGCCCTCAGTGCTCTGGCACACTATCCATTTAAATGATTTTTTTCTGGTGGGCCAGTCGCCAGTCTCTGACATTTATTTTCTCTAGGACAAATTTTTCCTCTTGAAGTAATCCTAAAGTGACCGGTAGAATGTTGTTCTGATAGAATTTTCTATTTTACGGCCAGCAACGATTACCATGTACTACTAGTATGCTGTCTCAGTTATTTGATTAGATTAAACCCTTTACTTTTTACACTCTACTAACTCCCCAAAAAGTTTAAAACATACTTGCACACATGAACTTTGCAGTAAACACCACACATCCTGGTACAAGCGCGTGGAATGTTGTGGTGGTGGTGGTGGTGGCTGTAACCATATCGGAACTGAAGTTAAGTGCCAGTACTCTCGTAGAAGAGTGTTGTAAAAGATTGGCTGAAACTTTAAGCCAAAATGAAAACAGTCGTGAGCAAAAAGAGAACGATAGCGAACCACACGCTTAATGGGTGGAAAAAAGCACATTCATGTAAACTAGGTAGATGTAGATTATAAAGATGTACATCAAAGGAGGGTAATATTTTTATAACTCAAATCACCGCATTCTACTGTACTCTGAATCTGTAATTCTTTTATCCTTTTATATTACCTATACTTGAATAGTATGAAAGATTTTTCGACTATGAGGTATTTTTCAAACCAAAAATTAAGCTCTTTACATTTATTGTATGTATACCCGCTTATAGTGGTGGTGATGCTGTAGAATTTGGTATGCGTGAGTGGTACATTAACGACAAAGCATTTTGAAAAGAGAACACACACCAGACCAAAAGAGTAAAAGGATGAAGGCAGTGTAGTAGTTTGGTGCTACCACTCACTCTGCCCTGCCAAAAGCCAGAATAGACGCGATTACTTTCTTTATACGGTCATGCAAGAGATTGGATAGATGGATCATGGATTTTTAGTTGGATGATGATCATGATATGGGTTGCCTTTTGTGCTGATTTGTTTATTGTGGTGGCGGCTCAACTGTTGTGTAACTGTTTACGGAAGGAAAACGGATGAAATGAATTTTTTTTAAATGTTTGAACAATGAAACGAAAGCTAAATAAAACCACCACGGATGCTGATGATGACTGCCTTTGTGTTTTTGAACTAAGCTATTTTTATGTAACGGGTGTAATATGCATTATAATAATAGTTTGAGTGAATGAAGATATAAAAAAGAAAAATAGAACAAGCGACAGATTTATACATCATTGAAGCTAAAATATAAAAAAAGAAAACATGAAAGTTGGCATTTAAATTGAAAGAAAGACGGTGACAGTAAATAAGCTACCTACTCCATCTCATTTCTATTCTTGTGAAAACGTTTGCTCTTTGCGAATAGCAAAAGTCCTCTTGACAAACATTGTGGGTATTTATTGTTCCCTAAATGCCCGTATTGTTGACTGTGTCCATAATATGTTGCCCTTTCAGCGAATATTTAAGCCAATATACCAGGAGGAACGTGACCTAAATAAATAAAAGATTGCCCCGTACTTCCTTCTGTCGCGTCTGCTTTCTTAAAAGTTAAAGATGGGTACGTATTACGTATACAAGCACTTCTATCATTTTTTTTGAAAAAAAATGTACTTTTTTCATATATAACCAACAGATAATTTAAGCGTTTAAGTAGCCCTCTAAATTTATTCTTTTTCTCAACAATTCAGTTCATGTCATGGACTGTATAACCTCATAAAATTGTGTTGCTGAATGACAGGAAGAGGAAGGACGGAGAAAAAAAACAGCTTGGGAACGCACTTTCCCAATGTCTGTTTACGTATTCATTGCGCATTACCACTAAAGTGGTGTCATTGGATTAGGATATCCT
>JAHZMZ010000160.1:0-10380 GCA_027743805.1 Lepidocyrtoides sp. E14
CTTATGGTAAGTAATTTTTATGTGGCTGCGGTTTATTTGCACGTGTGTAATTTATTGCATTTATAGTCAGGCTATTAGCTAATGTACTTTCAGCTTTAGGTGGAAAGTTATAAACATTATTTTTGGGATCGTAATTTATATTACCGTGTTCTTTTGAGAAACGATAATGAAAGTCATGTAGACCAAAATCAAATATGTATGAGTAAAAAGGTCAATAATGAACAAATCTATCGGTTTTGGGATTTACGCCAAAACCAATATCATATATAATTCTTGAAAGCATGGAGCAAAATAAATCGTAAAAACCAAACCACTGCAATGCAATGCCGTTATTTTTCACTTGCAGTATAACTGGGCTTAATAATCTCGAATGACCAGTCTAATAGGGATTTTCATACTGGTTTCTGTAAAGCCATATTTTTTATTTTATTGCAACATCCATTTGCAAATGCAGCCAATCGTAAATATTAGCATATATAAATTGTACTTTGCAGTTCTTGGTCGTAGTTATTCTTATTTTATTGATGGTAATGATAAGAGAGATCGCTTTTCAGAAGTTTGAAAATATCTTTTCAGTGTAAAATCTAAGGGAGCAGTTAATAGAAATAGAAAATGATAGAAAGTAAATATAACAAGTGGTTGAAGTTGAACTTCTATTGATCCAACCTTTGGCGATACCTTATGACCTCGTGAAAAAGTGCAATCAATGCGGTGCGGTGTCGACCGTGCAGTGATCACTACTACTAAAATGTCTTTTTGTGCATTAAGGTACGTAGAAAACACATGTACTGGTTATAAAAAAAGTTATTATCGAAATGTCAAGTACATTCGATTACCAAAAAGACAAATCCAAATGCATATCAAATTGTAATATATTTTATATCATAGAAGATACTTGTAGCAAGACGGTTGTCATTGTGTATCTTGAAATGTTATTTTTTCTTTTACTTTATTATATCTGCACACCACATGTAAAGAAATACTAAATGTTCATCATAAATAGCATTATTTTCTTTTCAATTATGTTCCATTCAATATAAGTGTACAGGTAAAACTTAATCATATACCAAATGCATCTAGTATTCTGAAAACTGATTAAGGCAGCCAACAAGTCATTGTAATCATATGTATCTATCCACGACCTAGAAAATCAATGCATATGAACTAAATTGTAGCAATCAATTAAATGGGCAACTTTTTACGCACAAGTAAAGCAATAATTATTTCAGAGCTCAAAAAACAAAATGTTCATAACAAACTGCCCGTCTGTTTGTCATCCATGTTATAATATTATATGTAAATTCCAAGACTGTGAGAAGATTGTAATTATTAATGTAGATAAGAATGATGACTGATGACGAACTTTTGGAGTCAACTCTCAAACAAAATTTAGGTAAGGAAGGTCTGAAAATATGGTTGATTGGTAGCGTTGTACCCAAGCAAGCGGAGTACAAGATAATGTTGTTTTTTATATAGCCGTGGCTTACTTGGGTTTTTTACTTTATAATATGGTATAGGGCGAGCATATCCCAAATACATAAAAAGTATGAAGTTAAATATTTATACATCGTCTTTCTTTCAATGCTTTAAAAATATTTGTATGTTAATAGTTCATATGTCAAAATTAAAACAAATAGGGGATCTTGGTGTTTCCTTGTTTGTTTTACTTTATATATGAAAGTGTATTTTTATGATCAAATACATGGTTTGTGTTGCTAATATACCTTTTTATGATGGATATCTATAAATACCAGTTGATAACCAGGAATTCAAGAACTATCTTACTGTCATTCATCACTGACGACGAGTCAAAACTTCAGGCAAGTGGAATATCAGTTCATTGAAACGCAAACGAGACAACTGTCTCTTCATCCATTTTTTTCATACCATACTTTGTCTACAAACCTGTGAAGACGCAAGATCAGCAAAATATTGTTGCTGAAATTTCGCTAATCATTTTTTGCTTACTGGCACATATTTTGATATCTACATTGTAACCTAAAATGTCGTTGGAAGCTTCTTTCCCGTTTCTGTACAATTATTGGCCGCAAGTGTTGGCGTTAATAGTTTCATACATAGTTGCTGTATATTTCATCAAAGCCAAGAATCCCGACTCACAAGATGAATCGGGCAAAACGAAAGCGAAACAAAACAACTCTAGTGCAAGCATACGGAAGAAATATCTCAGTCCTGACCAAGGTTTGTTAATCTATATTATAGCATGTAGGTTTATATGGATTTATTTCAAGTAATTCTCAAGTAATAATTATTCTTATATCCGTATGAAAATTATCAAATACTCTGAAAACAGAGGCAGAAATTCACGATGATGAAATAGAGGATGATGATGGAGCCAAAATTTCTAGTGCGTTACCTGAAGACTTACCACACGTTCCGTTAACAACTTACACGAAATATGGAGAGAAAGAAATGATAGAACGTTCGGCTCAGTTTTACGATGACATGAACAATAGGCGTACTTGTCGCTATTACAGCTCTGAACCAGTTCCAAAAGAAGTCATTGAAAATATCGTTAAAACGGCAGGTATTATTATTTACGTTTTTAATTAGTACACGATGACATGAACAATAGGCGTACTTGTCGCTATTACAGCTCTGAACCAGTTCCAAAAGAAGTCATTGAAAATATCGTTAAAACGGCAGGTATTATTATTTACGTTTTTAATCAGTACACTAGGTACGAATACCTGTTTACTGCACCAGTAATTTGCCTTGTATATTTCACAAATATTAAATCATTTTCTTATACATTTTTTTTTGCACGTAAAAATACTTGATGGTCAAATTGCTAATTGCGCACTTATAGGAACTGGTCCAAGTGGAGCTCACACAGAACCTTGGACATTTGTCGTTGTAAGTGATCCAGACCTGAAAGCGTCCGTACGTCAGATTATCGAGGATGAAGAAGAAATTAATTACAAAAAGAGAATGGGTAAGCTAGTGTGTTGTGTGTTTTAAATATATACCCTTGACCTTGCATGTAATCATTGGTCAACATAGTGAATAGTGTGCGTACAAGAATACCCTATCATGTAACTCGCGTTTATTCAAAAAAAGTTAAATAGGGTCAGAATACGTATCTAGATAGACATCTATACGACATATCATACTGACAAATGCTTGTGAGTAAATATTTCAATTTGACGGGCCATACAGACATTAAGGGTTGGCTTAAGCAGAACATACACTCCAATTCAAACTAAAAGGATGAATATCAGATTTAACTTTTTGTTGCCATTTTATTTTATTAATCATCGCATATAGGTGCTTAGTTTATTAACCTATTCACCTCACATTTATAATTAGTAATATATTTTTATATCAGCGATTGCACCCTCATTATCGAAGAGTGTGCGTAGCGGTCTCAGTGCGCAATAATGATTTTTGAAAGTTGCTTTCACGACTCGACGGCATTTGGCAAAGAGAGACATCAAACATGAAATATGCAAAAAGTAATATGACGCAAGCGAATATACACATACGTATGTACTTACGCTACATTATTTTGTTTTTATAATCGTCCTAGAAAGCAGGATTGGTCACGTTGACCAGCACACCTCTTAACTGTGGGCCAGCTCTGAGAACTCTTCTTGGAAGGCCAAACAATGAAAAATTGACAGTTCTATTGCCAATTGGTTATCCAGCAAAGGACTGCACTGTTCCTGATCTTAAAAGAAAACCCCTTGAGGAAATATCAGTATGGTTTTAATGAATACATTTTTATGCCCGTATCAAAATAATAATGCACAATACGTGTCCAAGGTAAGTCATTGATTTTAACTTGTCACTGCAACGCAACATGGTTTTAATTCAATATAACTCTGCAAACAGAAACTTTATGAAAATGAAAATCCTCTCAATTTAATATTAATCTGTCAGCGATTCTATACAGGGATGACGGGAATGCTATGATAGTATCTATATGATATGTGAATAATATGCTATCATAGCTTATTAATTTAGTAATTGATTGCACACGGTACAGACCAGTGTTAAGAATTGCCTTTGAAATTTATATTATGTAACTGATACCAAATAAGTATGACAAAACATATTGATGATCAAATACTTTAAATTGAATAAATATGATTAAGATAAAACTGCTACTTTTAGTCTAAAAATTAAAAAGAATTGGACTTGATGAGTGCTCATTTTTATTATCATTTTCCGTTGATCTTGCCGGTGTACACGTTCGAATATTAGTTTCCACTGTACCCTCAAGGCATGCACATCTCCCATCCATTTTCGGGTTTGGTTTTTCACAGAATGCAAATTTAACACACAAGGTTCCACCAGGCTCATTAGAGCATTTTGCGCCAACCAAAGCGACACAAGATTTACTGACGAGATCATATACATGCAACACGTCTGGGCAGAGACAAAGACCTTCCTTGCAAACCAAGTGCATGCTATCACATTCATCAGCAAAATTGCATGTCTGACCGTATGCCTTTTTACATGAGCCCCCTTGACTCTCCACGAACTTTTCTTTACACTGGCAGCGGCCACTGAGCTCAATGTCACTGCTAGAGCTGAGTAAATAGTCCTTCAATGGCGTTTCTTCTGTTTCGTAGTAATAATAGCTGGAAGTCTCTCTTCTGCGTAATACACGTTTTGCTACTTCTGTTGGTACATTTGTACACTCAGCATTCAAAGTGCAGTCTTTTATTTCTGGATAACATAAACCTCCCACTCTGCCTACACACCTTGAAGTGATGTGATCATAAATGTCAGAGTCTTCACAAGAGCACATGTTATTTATGCATGCCATGTTAGTTACATCCGTGTTACAGTCGTTCTGACTGAAAACACAAGGTTGTCCGTTTTCCTTCACACACTCGTCACTGAATGGAAACTTTCTATAGCCTGTTTTGCACAGACAGCTTTCACCGACCAGATGAGAATTTAAACCACACTTTTTTGCTCTTGGGGAAACGGATGGAATAGATATTGAATGTGATGATGATGATGAGCAGTTGAAGGCCCTATTGTTGTTGGAAGAAGAGTCGTTCACCTTGCAAGGATCATCCAGATCAAATACTTGAGTAACTACAATCCTTCGTGGGTTGTGAGGAACACTTTGTATTGTGGTTAAACTTGGATTTTTACTGGGAAGTTCGTGATTGGGAATAGCCGTTGTGGCTGTTGGTTTTCTTGATGTCATCTCAAGTTTATCCCCAGTCATTACAAAGAATGCTATCGTGAGCTGCAACGTGCTCAGATGGAATAAGAAAACAACTAATTTTTTACTTATGGACAACATTGTAGCGTTAGCTGTTCTTTCAATGATGATTGCTGTATCAAAATGATCAAACTTTACAAATTCGTGCAAAAATCACGCCAAGTTGCAGGAAACTGCACTCACTCGGTGGAGCTTTATGCGCATTCCTAATTTGGTTTCTACATACATTCTTCCTGACGCAAAATGTAGAAAGTTTTCGGACAATTTGTAAATGAGTGTGTGCATAGAAAGTTGGCGATTACTTTATGAAATATAGCAAGCATTGTTCGTGCATGTGAGCATAGAAGAAGACAACCATAATATATTTATTTATCTAATGCGACGAGGTGACATGATTACGTATTACGTACGCTGTTACCATTTCATTGTAGTTTCCTTTGAAAATTTTGAAATAAAATGAGTTCGCCCACAATTGTTTTCTTATGAGTGTAGGAAGCAATTTAATGGCAATGATAGCACTATGATTACTTTGTTGGATTGGTCTTGCACTTCTGTATGTGTGTAGGTGAGATTATCGCCAACAAGTATAGTAGTTTGACTAGTTTCTGATGCGATTGCTCATTCTTTTAAGCAGAAAGTAGCATTATACTACTTCAAATTGCGAGAAAGTATTTTAAGTAATTTTCACACAGTGGACGGATTCATATAGTCGCCTTAGATTGGAGGTGTAGTTACATTGAAATTACCAACAACGACATTGCTTATTGACCTATCGCAAGACGTACATACGCGAGCCTAGTACATGCACTGTTGCACTATCTGCACTGTGCAAAGCATAACATACGTCTCTTAAACCATTTTACGATAAAAAAAACATCTATACTCCAACTTGTACATCAACAGCCACTCGTTGGCTGACAAATTAATTACGTAGTAAGTTTTTTAAAGATTACCCTAATCTAACTTAAGAGTTACTACATATTAGCTGGTAAATTAGTAATTTTTAAATAATACGCGAGCACTTATATAACTGTGTACAGCAAAAAAACAATAATATAATAATGCAGAGGTCAAAATAATTAAAGATCAATAATATTAGGAACAAAAATTCATTTACTCTTTTATTACTGGAGAGAAAGTAATTACGATATTATAATATAGGTATATATTATATTACATGCAAGGAACATTGAATCCTTTTCGTTGAAATTTCGTAGGATGTTGATTTATTTGTTTAAAAATGACTTGAGTAGTCCCAATAGCCTCGCTGAAATATAAGTTTTTTGTTGGATTTTGCACCTTAATATTTCTTAAAAACGCTTTACCGTGTTTACACTTTAAAAATGCAAAAAGTCTTAAGAGTTAGTCACTTACAACAGCTTTGCTATGAAAAGCGATTATAATTTCCATCAACAATGTTTTCTCTGTCATCGTGTTGTATTCTAACATCGTCGTATGATGAAAACGTCTCTCTAGTTCCCATTTGGTGCCCGTCGGCAGGCTTTGCAGTTGCCTGAAGAAAAATACATGATTGCTCGCGACATTGTGTAGACATTTCTAGTAAGTATGACATGAAATTTCCAAATTTCAATTACCTCTTGGCACTTTCGATACATAATAAACAGACCAACGGCCAATAGAATGACTAGAGCGAATAAGAAAATCGTAAATGCCACAAGCATGCCATCCGATGCGTGTTGCTCACTTCCAATTGCTCCGGCAATAAATTCGCCTGTAATTTTTCAAAGTGCCAAAAGTCTAATTATAAAATATCCAATAATGCGTAAATGCAATCGTTTGTTGCAATTTAAGTTCATTATATAACATTAGTTTAATGTTATCATCATTAATCATCCCATCTCAAAGAGCATTTTATCTCTTACCCTCCTGCTTGTGAAGTGTAATTAGCACACCAAACGTCGTTGCATTTTCACTCATTGAGCAAACAAATGTTGTAACAGGATCGGATACGCTGCTGCTGTCAATTTCAAATCCCATCTTTGGATCATATCGTAAGCTTCTACCTAAATCTAATCGTTGTATTCTTTCCTAAAAATTGCAATGAAAAGCAAAATTAGCCAAGTCAGCTAAACAATAATTAGGTAGTTATGTTGCATGTTTTCTTACAGAGTCTTCATGATCAAGGAATAAATATGGCTTGGATTGAGGATTTGATACTTCACATGGAAGAGTTACCCAAGTGTCATAGTCTCTAACGTTTTTAATGACCTGCATGTGGCGACCTTCATTGACAAATGTTGCCTCACCGTCGCCTAAAATTTCGCAAATAATTTCCCAACAGCATTTTTCATTGCATTTAGTAGATTATGAAAAAGTATTTGGATGGTCAAAACCAAAAATGATACTGATGATATTTTTGGCTTGCTTACCAACAGCGTAAATGTAAACACTAGCTTGTGGAGTATTTGCAAAAGTTTTTCTACAAGTGTAATTTCCAGTTCCTTCCTTGTGCAATGGGTCAATGTGTAAAACAGCTTCATATACTTTCTTCATTGACAGAACATTGTTGCATGGAACCTTCCCAATCTTTGACGAGTTCGTCTAGGAAAGAAAATCATAAGTTAAATCTTGTTTAGCCTTTAAAAAAATTAAATCATAATTCGACCAATTTATGGATTTTTATTAACCTTTTCAGTTCCTCTGAACCATTGTACTGGATAATTTGCTCTACAAACTAGTTTAATTTCATCTACTGGATTATACAATGAGACCGTTTTATTTGAAACAAGATGGGGTACACGAGTTCTCCTGGAAGATATACTTGAGTTTCTCAACAATATTATTATTGGATTAGAGTCCACAGGGCAGCTAAACAAGCAACAAAATTTCATTTTTAAATCCTGTACTATATATCTTTAAAGTCAATATCATATTTTTCTTGGACAGTGGCAAAACGTTTACTTCAATGAAGAATCCATTTCAACTGGAGGTGCAGCTATATTTTCATACAAAAATTAAATATATGCTATATCATGTCTTCAAACTTTGATTATAAGCAAATCTTTCAATGGTTGCAAAATTAAATATTTTATGTATCGAAGTTGTACGCATGAACTTACGAGAAACGCTCAGTTCAAATGTACTATTTTTCCACATCGTACTGTTCCAAACAGGAGCAAAACACATGAGACCCTTCACATCTGCACTTGGAATTCTAATGTAACTCGATCTCAAGTATTTTTCCAAATCATAAGAAAAGCGATCATCTTTTTTGTCTACAAAAATCATTAAAGCAATAAATTTATTGGCTGCCAATTGATGTACTGGACAGTATTATCAATTGTGGATGAGGACCATTTTGATCAGCTATCTATGATGTTTGGGGAGCTAATGAAACTTACCCACTTCAAAGAAGCTGACAGTGCCATTATTGTACAAGAATGCCCAACTTGCCTCCCTTGCAATTTGGAATTTTTCATACATGCACGTAAATAGCATTTTATCTCCAACAAACACGTTCGTTTCAGGGCCTACTATGCGTACCAAGTTTGCGGTTGGTACTGAGTCAATGTCTATTTGAAATTACAATAAACATAAAATACTTTAAATTATTAACAAACAATTTACACTAATTATTATATCATCGATAATATTCGCATTAAAATGATTCGTGCGTACAAAGAGTGTCAAGGTTTGCAATGGCAAATTTTGTCGTAATGTAATCAGAAACACCACATTTAATAATTCCGGAACGGATGTACCCTTGACTGATTGTGGTTGTGTTGCGTTGTTCATCACCGTCCTCATCACTGAAAATACTTTCTGAAGAGTAGCTGCGCGCATCAAAGTCAAACTGCAAAAAATCGATACAAAATAATTTTTTGTAATTTTTTTTTTTTACAAATGAACACTTTCGTAGCTTGCAGTTAAACGATAAATGATATACCCATGATAAATATCCTGATTTAATTTGACATTCCACAGGGTTTTCACATGGAATGAATGTCATATTAACCCTGGAGCTGGCTTTGCTCGTGCAACTCAATTCTCCTCGTGGTGTCGGGATATTCATAAAATAGCCATCACCTTCAGTGTTTAGAGCAAAAGCACGAATAGTACCTCGAAACGTTCTATCCAGCAAAAAGTAGAATCTTGCTGCCTTGATTCCATCTAAAGCACAAGCCGACAAATTATACTTTTGTGTAAGCACGTACTGATAAGTTTGCTTCTTTTATGATCATGTGTGTTAATAATATTCTCACCATTTTTCAACGTCCAGTTACACTGGCATCCATAATCGGTGTCGTAATGCCATGTCCACAATACCTCTTGACTATTTTTCTTCACGCAACTGACATCTCCTCTAATCACATCTTGCTTTGGATGCGTAAAGACATCTGCAGCAGCTCCATATTTGAACGTTTCAGACTTGTATGTAATTTCCCTAACATGATGTTGAGCAGGGACATTTTGATTTGTAAACTTCATTTCTACAGGCTCAGTAGATTTGCATTGCATAGAGATCCTTGAATTTCTGAAGGTCAAGTGGTTTTTGCTCGGTGAAACAATATAACCTTTTGAAACCACATAGGTAAGTAGGATTGATAAAAGTTTATGAGCGATTCAAGCACGTGGTGTACTAATTTTATAATGGGGGAAGCAAATGCTGAATAAATTACCTTTAGGTGACGACACCGTTACTTCAACCACTTCTGTATCATTTTTGTAATTTCCAGAACAAACATATTTCCCTGCAAGCACGCTAGCATCCGATCCCGCTCTCAGGAAAAAGCCCATTTTTGGGTCATAATTTTGAATAATTTCCTTATCCAACGCTGTAAAGTTGCCATCCTATTCAGCAAACAAGTTAAAAGATGACCCAATTTTTCTCTCAGATAATATTAAATTATTTTGTACGCTCACTTGATGCAAACAAGCATACAAGCATGAAAATACGTTTTTTTTTCATTTTTGAACCACATAATACCTCCTTCACTTTTAGGATTGACGCATTTAATTTCGCCACATTTGCAGGACATGGTATGTAGACTTGGGAAACTCCATTTTTAACTAGTACGGTTGCTTCTACTGTTTTTCGCGTGTTGAATATTGTTGTTCCATCTGCACATCATATAAAAAGCTTGATTAACTTTTCAAATCGTAGATGCCATAATATCTTTTTGAGGTTTTTTCGGGTTTAGGAAGAAACAAAAAGC
>JAHZMZ010000161.1:0-24498 GCA_027743805.1 Lepidocyrtoides sp. E14
TTTTTGTCTCCCTCCTATTTTCTCTTTCTCTCTCTTTCCACTTGATCAACAACATTGCCATGATCCCAGTAAAGAAAATAAGTATATGTGGTTACCACATCTGGAGATATTATTTCACACAGTGACACACACATACACACACATTAAAACACAAAGATTTTTTTTTTCTTTTCGTCGGCTGCTGTATGATGATGATGATGCTTGCTTGCTCGATAATAATAATAACTTTTATGCCATGAACTGCACTGCTTGATTAGCTGTCGCAGTAGTTACGCTGTTGCTGTCGTAGTGGCAGGAGCATATTTTATGCACTTCCATCCAACACGTTTTCCATCTTCATCCATTACGGTGGTGAGCACATTCGTTTATGAAGAGGATGAGGGCTAGTTTTAGTGTAGATTTTAAAAACTTCTTGAGCGCAAACCATCGTCATCATTGTCGTCTCTCTGGCAGGACAACGATGATGATGATAATAATGGAGGGCTTTGAAGGTGATGTGTGATCAAGTGTTGTTATAATAATGTGTGTGATGGCAGAAGGTGTGCAAGGAGCTGTTCTCGTTATCTCATTTTTTTTCTTAATACCAGTCAGTTAAAAGAAGTTCATACGAAGAAAGTGAAGATATTTTTTTTTTCATGTATGAAAAAACAAGTGAATCTTTGCAGGAGGTTTTTATATTATTATGTAATCATACATGTAGGCATGTATGTTAATGTTTGAATGCATCATCATCATCATCATCACAATAGGGAGAAAAGTGCAGTTTTTGCTCTCTCTCTCTCTTTTCAACTTCTTCATGTGGTGGACAGTCACTGGCTGCATGTGTGTGTGTGTGTGTGTGTGAGTTTGAGAGGGTCGTTGAGATTCACACCACCACCAGTGTATAATATGCATGTGTGCGGTAGGTAGCCTGTTGTCAACATTCAGCAGGCTATCATCACGTTATAAAAAATGTGTGTGGTAGTCGCTTTTGAGTGAGTTGAATTGAAGGAGCAGCATCAGCAGCAGTAACAGAAACAGAGGAGCAGATGAAGAAGATTCACTTTTTTGTTTGCCAAATAAACACTGCACCAAGCATGTGTGCATGCATATTATAAGCTATATAAGAATGCAATGGATTTTATTCATTTTTACACCTTTATGTCTCGGCTTCACCCAAAAAAAATCTTCACAGAAGAGTACCTTGTTACATGCGTTTACAGGTTTTTTTTTCTTTCTATTCGTCTGACTCAACAGCTGCGTATAAAATATATACGTGGTAACACCAAGGCATTTATGCCCACTAGATCCGGATTACCTACCTAAGGATTTTTATTATTATGTCGAGAGTTGAAATGTATCAAAATATGTACCACGTTTTTCGCTTTGTGAATAAAATAGTAAGCAAAGAAGTAGCGCCGAGGTCCAGTAAAAAAGGAGGCGTGAATGGAAATGTTAAAAAATTCATGATATTGAGATGTTCAAAACATCTCAATAATGATAATATGTAGAAAACGTGCTAGTAAAATGTATAGGTACATATGTACATGTTATATTAGTTCAGTGAGTTTACAAGTTTAGACTAGTGATGGCCAGTCGTCAGCTAAAGATATGGTTGGTCTTATGCATTTACAATGCGTTTTTTATCGATATCGGTTTACAATTTTTGGAAGCACACCAGCAGCAGTATCACTAGCACATCGCATCACTGCTACTATTCACTACTCTACATATTCACACTGAAATTGACATGCTCCAGAAAAAGGTCCAAGTACAGTTTATTTTTTTCATGATATTACGCTCATTATTGCATAGTACTGCAATTTAAATGATCATCAGCTTTGCTTTTTTTGTACTTTCTTTCGACTCCCTCTCAAATGGCTTTTATTGGAAAGAAGCGTGCATGCATGATTGGTTTCTAGTGAAATCTCAATTGGATCTCTTTTATCATTATGGGAATTAGTACCCTTTCCACTTTTAACTGTATAGTTTGCAATTATTTATATCAGATCAAAATTGGATTTATTTTTACATTTTCACCCGAGTAAGGTACCTAAAAAGCAAAAGGGATGCAATTTTTAGCTCACTGACCTGCAGAATTTGACTAATTAGTAGGTAAAGTTGTACAATGCAAATCACAATACCGTTTCCCAATTCTTCTCGTTTAACGTACCTACAACCTCCACAACCTTTAAGAGCCATGTCTCTACTCGATCAGCATTAATGCACAACTTTTTTTTTTATCTTTATATACCTTACATAAACACGTTTAAATTGTCCCATGGTTTTGTACAACGCTTATTTCGTCTTCTCAAATCAAAATTCAGTTCAGGCACATCTAATAGTCTAATTACTCGCTTTTTATTGTGATTTAACTGGTTAGGAAAGGTGTAACCCTGTTGCTCATCATCATGAATCTATCTCCAAACATCACTCTTTTTCCTACTAACTACTCATCCATCCGTTCATGCATACGCCTATTACACAACGAGTTACATTCTTTTAGCTCACTCAAGTTAATAACGATGATACCTTTTTTTTCTTTTAAAATGACGACATTTATTTCAAGAAGGTACATACAATATATGCATGGAGCAGAAAGCTTAACCTGATGCTGCTAATGAGCCAGATTCTCTCATTAATTTTTTTTTTTCATTGCGACCATAGAATATAATATAAAAAAGAGCGAAACATTTAGTTCGCCTTTTATTTTCCATCTAATCTATTGAATCATCCTTCTATTCTTGATGATGGCCTGTTTGATCTGCTCTGCTCATCATCATGATGATGGTTTGATTAGCATTGTGATCGGAATTTGAGATTGTCATCTCTCTCCTGCTCATCAATACCCATCACGGCATCATCGTTTTTTCGTCTTCGTCAGTGCTACATTTCTCATCATTAAGCGTTCTGCTTCATTTCCCTTGAAGAATTCTAAAGCGAAAAAACAAGACAAGCAAAGTTCACCATCATTTATAGTCCCACCAACCAGCACCGGCAGCAGCAGCACCACGACCAGTACCACTACTACTACTGGCTTGCCATACGAGAAAGGAGATCGTTTTTTTTTCTTCTTCTTCTTCCACTTTTTCTCGCTCTCATCTCGCATTATTATCTCATTGACACACATGAATGACGATGTGAGCGTAGGAATGTGTACATCAAGAATACATTTTTTCTTCTTTTATTTTATCTCTCTACATAACCAAAAGGTGTATTAGTCTGTGATTCGAGACTGAACCGTGGGTAATTGTAAATTTGCAAAATGTATCGTGTAGTACTAGTCAATCGTCATCATCATCGTCAATTTTTTTTAACGAATTAAATGGCAAACAACATGGCACCATACTAATAAGGAGCAGTTTTGAGCATGTTAAAATGAACTTGTATAATGTAATTGCAAGCATCATATTATTAGGCAGTAGGTATATTATATTACGTGAGTAGGTTGTATCTTTTCTTCTGATTATATTTCATGTCCCACCACCAGCAAACTATCTAGACTGTACTTATACTACTGCTAACTAATCTCAAAAATTAATCATGCATGATGAGATCAGAACACAAGAGGAGATTGACAGTGAAAAGCCAACAAGTAAAAAAGAAAAAAAATATATATACCTTGTGCAAAAAAAAATCATCATTATCATCATCACAACCTTTAAATGACTTTTGTTTGGTTTTAATAAAGTAAAAGATGATGATATTCCCTTCTTATTAAATAAATAAATACGTTATATAATCAAAAAATTTATATGTATCTACCTACCTGTCTACCTGCAACACTGTGTGTAAACGACAGACAAGAGCAGCAGCAGTGTCAGGAGCAACATTGTTCATCTTATTATTATTATTATTATTATATAAAAATATAATAAAAATTAATGCATCTGCATAATGCTTAATGCATGTTCTTTTCTCGCAGGAGGAGTCATATTCAGAATGCATAATGAATTGTGTGTGGATCTTCATTTTTGCAGTAGAGAGCAAACATATAAAAAAAATGTCATTCAGATGCTCATAGGAGTAGACCTTGGATCCTAGAAATGGATAATTAATATTAATCCTAAAAGCCACCACCAAAAAAAAAACCAAACTACAACTTCTTGTCTTTTGTGTGATTTGACTGCAGATTTTGTCGAAGTTGAAATGCAGACGTGCAGACACGAATTTGGCTCAGAAGGAGAGAATAAATATGAACCAATACGATAATAAAAAGTGATTCAAGTACTGCCAAAGATTATTATTATTGTGTGGTGTGTGTGTATGTGTGTGTGTGTGTGGAAGGTGTAGAGGGAGGTAGGTGGATAATCTACTAAAATGATAGCCATATAATACAGGTTAAATAATAAAAAATGCAAAAAGATCAAAAAGAATATAATGAAATGAAATGGTGGTCGGTCGGACTCTCCCAAAAAATTGCTCATCATCATCATCCTTATTTGCGCATAACATCTACGTACGTACGTTTACGTTTACTCATCATTGCTAGTATATATTTGTTCACCTTGCTGGTTGATTAGTAATAATAAACTCACAACAAGTGAGTATTTAAGAAAAAAATTAAGACGAGGAAAGAAGAAGAAGAAGAGGAATATAAAAAATCTTTTCAAGCCAAGAACGGGTTTCTTTTGCTAATCTATAAACAGCTGAAAATTTTTTAATGAGTCCACTTGACTCTGCGCTGCTCTCTGCAGATATGTATTATATTTTTTTAATCCGAGCCGAGCCTTTTCTACTCTAATGTTGCCTCTTCTTCTAAGTATACTATATAGCTAGACAGTAAATTGCAACAATAAACTCTTGTTTTAAATACAGTTTATTAGTCTCATCATCATCAGCTTAGATAGCCACGTTAAAAAGCTAATGCGCCGTGTATATACATACATACAATTATATTTAAAAAATGATGCTGAATTTTCAAAAGGTTGAATAAAATTATCACTTTTAATAACCTGCAGCTACACATAAAATTAACAGAGAAAGAATAATAAAAGAGCTTTGCTCAGTTTGGCATCTTTTAGCACTCGATCTACCCTTTTGACTTTTGATAATAGTAGAAGTAATATAAAAGGTTGAATTTGGAGTACTGACTGACTGAGACTGTGACTGTGAGTTGACGACGAGAGCTAGTTCCTCCTTTAATTTATGTGCAAATCCCTGCAAAAGAATGAGAAAATCATCATAATAAAAAATTGTACGAAGAAACAAAAAAAGTATTTATATTTTATTAACAGATTACAACCTTCCCATCTGTTCTGATTATCATTAAGACAAAATTTTTCATTAGTGCTCTTAAAAGTCTTTACACTTCTTGTTCATCATCGTCATCATCATCATCACCATCATTAGATTACCACTACCGCACCACTACCTACTTATTTATTGTCTTTGGAGTCTGTCGACAAAAGAAAATTGAATGAAAACACAAAACCTGCTAGCTTGACTTAACTTTTCAACTCACATTTGAGCCTACTGAATGAGCAAAAGAAAAAAGAATAATAATAATGGCTAATGAGAAAAGCACACATATACAATAACAACTTGTACATTCGCCACATTATTATCACAAAGTATTAATTGTAGGTAGCAGCAGCAAGAGCAGCAGCAGCAGCAAAGAAAAGTGAGATAGTTTAACTTCTCATCTATCCCCTCCTCCTCCCCACCTTTATTCTTTTCTTTTTTGTCATCTCATCATTTATGCTAAATACTACGTGGCTCATATAACATCTTCTCTCTCTCTCTCTTTCCTATTAAGAATCCTGATCACGACATTTTAGCTAATTGTATATGCAGTCCAGTTTGAAACAGGAACGGCTCTTGGCATCATGACATTTTTAAGAAGACGATCAAAGAATCAATGCATATGCATGAGGAGCAACTAACTATAAAGATCTATATAAGATGGTCGTGAAATGGATGATGATGAAAACGAAGAAGACAATAATGTAATAATAATGTCTCTTGTTATTTCGATTTAGACAAGGAAAGAAAAAAAAATCGATCATCAAGCTTAATTTCAATTCTGGGCATGATGTAGTACATGGTACACTAGTGAAGCATTCCAGCGCGTTTTCCTATTGTGTGTGATTAAAAAGTCTGAGACATCCACTAAATACCTGTATTATAGGGGCTGAGCTGGTGTGGTAATGTCTAAGCTCTAATTTTTCTTTTCTCACTTGAGAAGAACCTCTGCTCTCCTTGATGAATTTAAGCAAGTGGTTGACACTGAAGGAAAACACCCACCTGGTTTAATTGCCTTAACGAAAAGAAAAAAATATAAATTTTTATCGTGTACTCTTATAGTAGACGCAATCTATTTGGTTAGGCACATAGCTCTCTAGCCAGGTAGAAGAAAAAATAAATAAAATGCAAGTATGTCTATTATTTTTGGTGGTTAATGAGTTGACTTGACAGGGCGGCTATGAATATGCATGCTGTGGTTTTTATGTTGTTGAAAATTAACTCTAAAATACAACAAGAGTTAATGAATAACCTTCTTAATAATAAAAACCATCTATAAATTTATTATTACCATAATATGGAGTAGAAGATCAAAAGGAAAAAAAGTGTAACAAAAGAGACAGCAGGAGCATAAAATGTGTTTATACAACTGCCTAGTTGACTGCCAGTCTACTACTTTGAAACTCTACGCTGTATATATGAATATTTTTTTGTGTTCTTTTATATTTTTATTAAAGAGGACGAGGATGTTGTTGTTTGTTGCTGTTGACTCAAGAAGAGAGAGAAGATGTTTTATTTTATTTTTTTATTTTGCCCTCTCCTCACTCACTCTGCTCATTATAAAAAATGTGCTCAGGGGACGTAGTCGTCATCATCTCGTACAGCGTAAAGAATTGGTCGCCTTTTTTAATTTAAATTAAGTTTTTTTATGAGCTAGAAACATCTTCAAGTAACCTGCGCAAGAAGAAGAAGAGTCTCTCTCTCTCAATAAAAAAAATCATTATTACGAGCTTTATCCCGGATGATAATGAAATGATGACGCTGATGATAAAATAATTAAATGAGCAAAAGAGTTTGCGAATAAACTGAAGGCGTTTAGAATTCTATCATCGTCATCGTCGTTTCATCAATAAAAAACAAAATGAATCCTCATTCCCTGTACTATAAATTATCCACATTTTAATGTTTGTGGTTTGTAGTGTAAAAAATTGACTTTATGTATATCTCAGAAAAAAAATCACAGAGAATAAAATCTATATTTTATCTTTTGCAATACTTGGAAATATGCTATGCTGCTGTACTATAAATGACAAAAAAGGCTGACATATGGAGGAATTTTTTTTTGCGATTATTTATAAGAAGATGACGATGATTGTTTGAGATGTGAGGTATTATAGCAAATATATGTAGGTGGACACCATATGTGTGTGTGTGTGTGTAGGTACATGTAAGATATTTTTTTTACTTCTAGTTTGAGTTTGACTGAGTGACAACCTAGCATTTTTTTTGCTTGCTTGCTTGCTCGATGTCAGGTTACTCCACCCTTTTCAATTATAATTATTTTTCTTTCTTGAGGTCTCTTCTTGAGAAGCAAAAGTGGTTACATCACAAGGCAAGCAGAAGCTGCTCCTTTAGCTGTGAATAAGTGTGAATTAGAGTGTACCTTCTTGGCCGTAATATGACAGGAGTGAAAATGTTCATATATAATCATGCTCAAAAATTACCAGTATACTAATAATATGGCTAGATGTGTATGTAGTTTATAATAAAAACACAAAAGTAAAAATGCGAATACCATTAATGCTAGTAGTATAATATGCACATAAAGATATATATATTTTTTTTGTTTGTTGTGGAAAAATTTTGTTTGAAAATATAGTATAGAACTCATATGTATTTTAGTGTTAGTTGTCGGTTGAAAATTCATTCGGGGGGATGGATGTCTACAGTCGTTGTTGTTGTTATATGTTAAACTTACAAGGGAAATAAATTAATGGTGCTTTTAATGGACGTTGAAACTGATTGAGAATGCAAAAGATTAGAGTTAAATGGCAGTAGGAAAAAAAGTGAATCAGTATTCCAGAGAGACTATATATGCAATATATTATATTTTCCATTCATTCCTTTATTCATTCATCCGCCTCCCTTCTTCTTCATTTTCTTCTTCCCCAGGAAAAAAAAGTAAAAGATAAAAATGAATGTTGTTTTGTAGTATCCAAGAGTGTGCATGTATATGCATGTGTGCGTCACACACACACACATATCATCATTATTTTCAACTTTACCAAGTAAAGTTTTATATTTTTAAAAAGAAAAAAAAGGGAGAGAAATATCGTCAACGACATCGTCATCCTCATTGGAAAAGAATGAAGAAGTGTTTGGATCCTGACGGGTACGTGCATGTAAATATAGATAGATAGGCATGTCTATGATACTGATGATGATGTTCGTCATCGTCATCATCATTTCCCTTTTTTTCTTCCGTCTTCATCTTTCCCTGGTAAAAAAAAATCGAATCTCGGGATGGTGTAGCTTTATTATAACAGCAGCATTGATCGTTTTCAACCAGACCAGTACATAAGAAAAGTATCACCCACCCCGGTGGTTTTAAAACCAAGTTTTTATCTGGGAAAGCCAAAAAAATGAAAGAAGCTGCAAGATCAAAATAGTTGATATGCAATACATATACATTTCATAAATGCATACTAAATACTAATATAACATGGTATATGCTCATGTGTGTTGTGTATATGTGGTTTTTCATAGAAAGCAAAAGTGGTAAAAAAGACTAAAAAAATATATAATATTATATGACACAATAATGATGATGGTGGCCCTGCTCGCTCTTCTCTTTCCTTGGTATAAAATTTCATTCATTTTCCTTCCTTTCCCACTAATATTAGCCGAGAGAAAAAAGAGATAGTGTTATGCACGTCATGTCACCCTCCTCATCATATATTATACAACACGCCATGCTTAACTACAGAAAAAAATAGAAACGTACATGTTTTGGGGTAAAAAAAATATTATACAGTATGAGGATGAAGTCTAGTTTTTGAAGTTTTTTTTTATTGTAATAAGCTTTTGTACGCGCGCACTACATGCAGCCTTACAATGTAAGCAGGATAGTAGTATGGTGATGGTGATATACGCATTATTATTATTAGCAGTAGTAGTAGTTGAAGCAGCATTGTCATTACATTACTATTATTATTATGTAGGGATCTTGATCTTGTGCTCGCATAATAAGTAATACCACTACTACCACCACCATTTTTATATATTATTATTATTATAGGTCTTGTCTGTATCTCTAGACATACGTAGAGACACACTTTATACGTATTTTCCCCTTTTTTCTTTTAAAAAATATTGCACTCATTCCCATATAAGTTTATATTATCGAAAATGAGTATGTGTTTTTTGTGCATGCATGAGAGCCAGTATAAATGGGGAAAGCGCATGAAGAAGACTGTTGCAGAAAAAAAATAAAAGAGAACTACTTGTTCATTTTCTTTACTTTTTTTTCTTTCTCCTCTTCCCTCTCTCTCTCCCATCTTCTCCTGCTCAAGTGGAAAGCAGAGTAATATTATAGCTTCATGCATATTTGATAGGCTCCTTGGGTAATCTTCTCGTTTTTTTCCTCCGCTCTGAACTTAAACTCTCGCTCAAGTAGAAGAAGAAGCAAATGAAAGCAACCGAGAAAGTGAACAGAGAATAACTACTGAAAGCGCGGCAGTGTTCTGCTACTAAAAGTACCTTGTGTACATATTCTGCATAATAACAGCTCTTTACCATATATATATATCCATTTCACTCACTCATACTATCTTATTACTCATATAAGGTTGGTGTTGGTACTTATACCTGTAGGTATAAGTTTGTTCCATTACAACTTTTTTTACCCCTTTCCACTTCCACTAAAAATAAGTACAGACAAAGTCATCAGCATCTTCATCGTCATCATCATCATCATCATCTTCTTAGATGGACCTCTCGTCCTTTTGGTTGTCGTTCCTTTTATATATGTATATATTTTTTTTCCTTTCCTGTCGTCTTTACTTAAACCTTGTACTTTTTAAGCAATTCACCCTGAAAAACTTTTTTCCCTTTTTTTTCTCCCGAGTCATCATGATTTTTATTCAGTTTTCTTCGTTAACGTAGTAGTAGTAGTATCACTTCCATTACTACTACTACTGCTGCCATGTAGTCATTTTGTCGTAAAAAAGAGAGTCAAGTTGAATAAGAAGTTTGAAAATTATTATTCCTTGTCGCTTGCATACATATTGCACATAAAAAAGCTACCAAAAGAAATATATACCTATGCACACATTACGTATTCTTTAGAAGAGAAAGGTTCTTTTTATAAAGTGAAATGGAAAGGCGCATGTTAACTAGGCTGCTGCTCGGTGATTGGATAAGAAAAATTATGTTTTCTTTTGCTCAGCTCACTTTCTCCGGATTCAGTATATCCATTTGCGAAAAAAAATCTATTCTTTGCTTGGATTCCATTTCTGTGTCTAGCTGCCTGTAACAAGTAAATAGGATTAATTGGGGAGTGCAGCTCTTTTCACACATACACATACACTCACATAGGATCGATCGATATGACTTACTCAAAAGCATATTAGAATATTGTTATTATTATTATTTTTATGCATTCACATTTTCATCCACTACTACTTTCATTTCTCTACCTTATTAGTATTTTTTTTCTTCGCATTCTTGCATTATATTCATTATTGTTCATCTTTTAATGTAATTACTACTGAAGCTATACTTTGCGGATTCCTGGATTATAATGTAATAATGAAAAAATATTCCGAGTGAAAATGTAATTTACTTTTCACAATGGGGAATTGGAATACCATGGTGGAATTATATATTATTATTTTTTCTGGAATCGAGGACATTTTTGTGTCAGTCTGGCAGTCTCTGACCTGACAACTATAACCGCATGAGTACGTGTAGTAATTTGATGAGGAATTATAATCTGGAATTCATTAGATTTGCCAACTCAGTCAGTATATTACCGAGGTATTATCATTTAATGTGTAATTCTATTACGTCTTTGATTGTGATTGGTTATCATCATAGAAAGCCTTGCTATTCTTATATTTTTTTTTGGCTTTCTGAGAAATCACTTATTACGTGTCTATATGTTTTGGAGCTCGCGTGTACTTATGCCGAATGAAACAGGTGTCACGTCTCTCTGTTGGAGGTCACACAACACATACAGCTTATCAAATGCCTACCTACACATTTTCAACCTATTTTCTGTATTGTGTTACAATAATAATAATAATGATGTTTGGTAACTGGTACACATAATATATATATTTCCAGCAAGGACAAGATACTCTGCCTGGTCCTTTTTCAGAAGAAACATGAACAGAGAAGAGAGAGAGAGAAAGAGAGCGAGTGCGTTTCTCACTGTTTTTCAAGAATTTTCTCTCTTATTATTATTGGATTGACATTTTCCTAATGAAACTATTTTGTGAAATGATGATAGCGGTAATAATAATGCTTATGAAGACGACGCTACTACACGTAGGCGAAAAAAGAGAAATGCTATTGTGACTGGTTGGCAGTCAAAAAATTGGTCTATATACCTAGAACATAATGAGATGTCCCAAAATCCCAGCATGAGCTTCCCACCTTGTCTTTTTTTCGTTTCATTAGACAGTTACTTCTACACTGTCCTTATATATTTCTTGCTGAATGGTAGAAGATAAAACACATTGAAGAAAAATCAAATCAAGTAGCGACGAAGAAGATCATTTGTCACACAGGAAAAGAGAGTCTAGAGAAAAAAAAATATATTCATTTAGATGGCTGAATGAGTGTCACATGAAGTAATAGAAACAGCATATTTTGTTCGAAGGGGAAATAGGGAATAGAAATCAAGCAGCAGAAAAGACATAGCATGAGGTTGTTGTGAGTGCATGCATTTTGCAACGACAGCAGTTTTGACTCATTTATTAGTAATTTTATTTTCCATGCCAAGCGAGCCAGGTCATAGGCAGAGGCAACCAAAAAAAAAATCTTGACAAGGATTATAATAAAAACAGAATAGCAAGAGCAGCATGCACGTCGTAGCATGTGCAGTGGGAATGGGAACACCAGCCAGCTAGTAACGCTGAACTGAAAGACATCGTAATAATAATAATAATAATATTACTTGGCATTCGATGAGGAGACGGATGTTCGGGTGCGCTTTTACACGAGTTTGAGATGGGTTGTTGCTGGCTCATTTTAAAAAAATGTTCACTTTTTACACGAATAAAAAACGACATGAAGAATAAGAAGCGTTTGCTGGCTGTCAAAAGTCAGTTGGGAAAAAAGAAGAATGAAATCTGTTGCAAAGCGCTGCCTCCGCCACCATCATCATATCACCACTACAAGTTCTACTGCCTGTTTTTATGCACCTACTCTCTCTCACACTCACTCGTACTAGTCATTCAGTGTGCGCTTCTGTTCTGTACACAAACTTTCAGTGTCTCGGTCGACATTGAAATTTTTGTAACTGTTTTCAACCAGCTCAGCAGCACCAGCAGCAGCATAATATCTTTACTGCTTTGTAGCGTGCTTATAAGCCGTTTTTTTGCATTAAGTTTGTTGTTGCATTTTGCATTATGACATCAACATCATCATCATCATCACATAACAGATTGGGCGAGTGCTCAGAATAGGAAAAAAAATGCATTCCTGTCTGTATGGTTGTTTTACAGGATTTCTGCAGTACTCAACAATTTTGAGTATGACGTTTGTTAATATTTTTAATGGTTGGCATACGCTAGTATTTATTTATATAATGTGTACTTTGTATCATGTTCTTATGTTCATTGAACTCAACAATTTTGAGTATGACGTTTGTTAATATTTTTAATGGTTGGCATACGCTAGTATTTATTTATATAATGTGTACTTTGTATCATGTTCTAATGTTCATTGACGTGGCATTGGCAATTGGCATTTACATATAGGTATACAGTAGTGGAGCGTATAGTGATGCCATGACGGAAAGGCAGTCATCATCATCATTCAATTGTGGACAGTTACAATACAATACAATACCAGCACAGGCTGGAATCGTATACTTTTTAAATGTCTCCATTTAAAATGGGAATGAGACGCTTTGGCTGACTCTCTTCCCCTGTGTTAGTGTCATGTAAACAGTGAGAAAGACATTTTAGTAAAAGCGGCACGCGTTGACATTCCCTCTTAACAGTAGTAGCAAATGAGTTTCCTAATGCTACAACAGCTGGATTTTTTGTTACTTCGTTTTCTTCCTCTTTATCATCCTCCTTCTCCTCCTCATCGTAATAATAATATTCATGTTTCCGTTTGCTTTAAACTGATTCAATATGTATATCTGTTCATGATATGTATACCTTTAAATATTTACGCTGTGACAAAAGGGAAACTTTTTTTTAGTAATTCTCTTCTCTCTCTGTACCTATTCAACTCTTAAGAATCTTGATCTTTTCTTGGTGATATTACTGTTACTCCTGTCGCTGCTACAGCAGTAGTAGTAGAAGAAGGAGAACTGGTGCAGAGTCATTAATCAGAGTGTAGAGAAATAAAGGATTAAAATGACTGGGAGCATCAAGAAGAAGAGTAGTAGAAGCAAACCATGCATACGATACAAAAATGAAAATCTCGTAGTAAGCATCTTCATCTCTTTTAAATGTTTCTTTAAAGAGATGAGCTAAAAATAGGATCATCTTACTGACTCTTTTTTCTTCTTCGTCTTGAAACTTTACTTTTTTAAATGAGTCCACATATTATGAAGTCACATTAAAAATGTTTAAGCACTTTTTTAAAGACCTTCTCTCTGCCTCTTGATGAATATTAATGAAGGGTAAAAACACACGACATCAACCATAAATTTATCTTAATCTTGAATCTCCCCTTTTTTTAAAAGCATCTTACATTATACTTTTTTAGCACTACTGCGGTTATGCTGTGGTTGCTGCACAAGTACCGATACACTAGGTATATATTTTTTTTTTACCTGAGTCATTCCCTTGTAAACTTTTTACATGAAAAGACCACATTTAAAAATTTTTAGGTTTTAGGTAGGTAGTTTTTATTTATTTTATCTCGCTAAAATTTTATCCCAGAAAATTATTTCATTTCTTAATAAAAAATACGCAATAATAATAATAATGAGAGTAGCAAAAAAATATTGTACGCATATTACATTATTATACAGCAAGTGATATAGCCTTGAGCTAGAAAAAAAAATGAGAAATTATTTCATTTCATGGCTTTGTAGTTTCATGAGCAGCGGAAACTAAAAGCTCAGCTGTAGCCTTTGACGAGTGTAATTTTTGGCGTTGTAGTAAAATGAGTATGCACTAATAGGTATTATGTACGCTCAGTACACTTACTTACGTGTTTTTGATAGAAGGGGAAGATAAGAGACTGTGTCGGTGTCATTTGCGTAATAGAGTTTTTAATTAGACAGTTGTCATTTATCCTTTATAGACGGGTGAATAGCAGCACCAGCACACACCACTCGAGCTCCCCATCATCTCATCTTTCTTTCTCTCTCTCTTTCTCGTCTTCTATCATCACACTTTAACATATGTAAAGCATCGTCATCTATTCACGTAACAGGCATTTATTCTTTTTATTATTATGGTTATATAATAGGTACACACACTTCTTCGTCGTCGTCTCTCTCTGTGCCTGTTGCTCATTTACTTTTTTTTCTTTCTACTACATCTATGCATTATTATTAACGTCTTTTTAACATTTAAAATGCCGACACTCTAAAAAAAATCTCTGCTCAAGCTGAACTGCACCGGCATAGTCATGTCATATGAATGTAAAAACAGAAGCCCATTTTGTACAGTAATCTATGTGCACTTTTTTATAAAATACATATATTTTTTTTCAAATGAACCTTCATTCATTTCCTTGATTGATATAGGCAGTTTCAAAGACAGAAAGAGAGAGAAAAAAATTAACCAAAAAGCTCACCGCCTATATTAGTAGTAGCAAGGAGTTAAACTAGTAGCATTGTCGTGTATTGTGCGCATTTGTTTCTGATGAGTGAGCATTGATGCTGACGATGATGATGATGTGTCTAGTTTTGTAAAAATGAGTTTTGTCTCTTTTGTGTTACGTTTGTAAGCGTCTCGTCGTCACCACCACCGTAAGCATTTCCCATCACCATCAAAGCGATAGTTTATTAAATCAGTAGCAATAGTATATATTGCAGTGCAATGGTACGTGAATGATTATCAGCGTGATGAACGCCTGCTATTTAGAATAGATTGGATTTGATGTGTTGAGAAAATGAGAGAATTAGCAGTTGCGCTAATTCCTATTTTGTAAACCGACATTATTACAAGCATTGATTACACCACACCATCACCGTACCGTCAGCCATCAACCATACCACAACATTTAATTTTTTTTTTCAACAAAATCTTTTGTCATTGTACGAAATGTACCTATATTCGTTCGTTCATCATGTCAGAGTAATTCATAATGATTAACTCATTCCACATATCCATAGTTTGCTTTCCTTACACCAAAAACTATTATTGCTTTTTTTTTGTGCGAGTGAGTGAGCGGGGTGGAAGTGGTTGATTGGCTGGTGATGTTGGAGCATTCATTTCATTTTATCAAATGTTATTATTATTATTATTTGCAGCGTTTTTTAAAAAGTTCCCTTCTGACAAAAAGGTTACTTTTTTGTTCATGTGTCAAGCGAGTAGTATTGCAATTACGTCATTCCATCCCATATAACTTTGAATGTGTGTGATTACCCTGACTGACTGCTTTAATTATTTCAATGAACCAAAAAAAAAGTTACTAATTGTGAACTAAAAGAAAATTGCCAGTCATCACAGATTAGATCAAACTATTTAACAACAGTAATAATAAGCAAGTACAGGAACAGGCACCAGCAAGCAAGCAACAGCTACCGCGAACAAACAACCAACGCTTTATATTCATTTGCCAAAAACAGATTTTTTTTTTTTTTGGTTTTATGCGAATGTTCACATTTGCACATATAATAGTAATGACGATGTTGATGAAAACTTTCGAAACAGATTTGGAAGTATTTAATAGGATAATAAAAGTAAAATGGTAATTACTATTTCTCTTGGTTAAATGCTACAACACAGCTTCTAAATTTTGCTGTTGCTCTGCTTTATTTGTCGTTGTCACTCACCCACACATTCATCAGTAACATTTACAAAGACGAAAGAAAAACTAGGGTCTAATAGACAATAGATAACTTACATGCACAGCATTTACATAATATTCAAAAGACCGCTCTTTACTATATTATTTCATCAGAAAAAAATGATGTGTGTAATAATTAAGCTTGTTGCTGGTGATGATCAAGATAATGATGATATGATATGGTGTGAGGGAGTTGGTAGAAGCAGTACAGTAGTAGTGGCTAATTGAAGAAAACAGAAAATCTTTTTTTTTTCTGAGCTGACTTGAGTACATAGTAATTTTAATGAATAAAATGTGGCCTGTCCTGCATGGGCTAGCATATTTTTTTTGAAGCTTGATGAAGATAATGATAATGAAGAAGCAGAGGATATATTACGTGCTAAATACAAAGTGTAATAGTTATTACATGAGGATGTTACATACGTCAACTAACACTGTGTGTTAGTGAGTGAGTGCATGTACAATTAAAAGTGGAGCCGGTCATCAAACATCTGCTACTTTGCTACACTTACTTTTTCCTTCTTTGAACTTCTCATTATCATCGTCAAGAAAGAAAAACAGCTAGAGAGTATTTTTTTATTATTATTTTCGTGCCACGAAAGGAGCAGATAAGATTGCATGCATGCAGGCATGTATGTATGCCTATACAGGGTGGCGGCAGTGAAGGTGGTTGCGCTGTTTCTGCCGTTGTTGGAGCATTTATTTAATTAGTATTGGCACACACACACAGACACACACAAAACAACAGGATACAATTATTATTACACTAGTCATTACGATTTTTGACAAACAATGCAAAAAAAATTCTATGTATGGATCAATGTACATACCTACATAACCTCTGCCTACTCACTACCACAAATGTGTGAGTAGGTATGCATGCAGAGAGACATTTAGATATCCAGATGCTCCTAGATATCATGGTTACATGATCATGCTGTCTCTCTCTCTCTCTCTCTCTGTTTTTATACCATTTGTCGGTGAAACTCCCATTGTTTCGTGCAGGTTGTTCAGATGATGATGATGATCATGATAATGATAAAATTTTACTAAATGAGTCATTCCAACAACCAATTAATGTATGCTTACTCTTATTCAGTTTGACATAATATTTATATAAAATGACCAATTTACATGGTACATATCCATGTCATTGGAGAACAAAAGGGCACCCAGCAGCACGAGTTGTAAATAACACATACTATATACAGTCGTATATAGTATTGCAGTTACACAACTACTTTTCAATTCATTATTCAAATTTCTATGAATACTTAAATACTCTTCCCTCTTTTTTTTATTCAACTCTTCATGGAACACACACACGACAGCACAAAGACAACGCTGAAAGAGGAAAGGGAGTGAAAAGAACATTGAATGGATGGATATTTATGGGATGCTACTCAAGAATAGATGATAATACTGCAAAATTTTCACTACCATCAAACAAAAGCCGTTTCTACCCCTCTTATTATTTTAATCAGTAGCACAGCAGCGGAGACATAGGAATACATAATATTTATTTTAGAAAAAAAAAAGTTTTTAGTCAGTTTTAAATCCACTTATTAAGTGTCCCTATTATCATTCCAGCATTTATGCATATCAAAGGTATATTTATTGTTTATAAATGTCATGTCGAGTTTTTATGTTTTTTTTTGTTCCTGGCTCCAAAAGCCAATGATCGTGCAGCACACAAACATACACTCTGTCTGTATTGTCTACTGTTGCATTTTTGTATATGGTGACGATGATGATGATGATGATGATACAAAAAGGGGAAACTACTATCTGTCTACCTACCTATTCTCTTTATTCAACAATATATGACGATTTCCGTGATGCTAATTTGAATAGGCACTTTTTTCATATTTCATTCCTATTATTTTTATTTTCAAAAGAAAAAGGAAAAAAAATCCCGTGTGTGCCACTTGCTACTACAACTGCTCTGTTGCGGTTATACAGAAAAAAAAGCGGCGAATTATTATTATCGTCCATGATATTTAAACAGACATGCTATATGATAATTTCATTCTTTTTTTTCGTGCCACGTATTAAAAAACCGCACATAGAACAGAGTATATACAAGAAGAACAACAATAACGGATGAATGATATCGTCATTTTTTTTCTTCTCTTGTTGCTGTTCATCAGTAATTATTATTACTTCTGCTGTTTATAATATGGCCATTACCACCAACAACAACAACGGCACAACCACCGCTTATTATTATTACAATATTGCAAAATAAGTGGTTTCAGTAGAAGTAGTAGTGATATAAGTACATGAACACGTTGGTTTTGTACGGTTCCATAAGCCATCATCATCATGATCATCCGGATATAAAAAAATGTAAATGAAACATTGCATGTTTAAGCATTTAACGTTTTTTTTAGTAAATGAAACGAAAAATGGGGCACGTAAAAGCGTCATCCTGTTCTTGGTTCATTTTTGTACCAACAACAACGCAGCCTCAGCCGCAGTGGCAGAGAGTCAAGGACTTTAAAATGAACAAAAAAATAAAAATCAGCAACGCAAAAAACTACAGTCTTACTGATACTGCGGTTTAATAATGTTTAATGTGTACACTAAAAAAATTGCCATGATTGTTGAATTGCACTTAACATTACTACTACTTCGTAATAATAACTCACACAACGTTCATCATAATTATCATAGTCATTATTATATATCGTTGGGATTTAGGTAGAATATATTATGCATCAATTCAGACATCATCATCGTCATCGTCAGCGCTGCTACTAATGTTAATGTCCATTAGATTGTACTGTTGATGTCGATTTTAATGACAGAGAAGATATCGTGAGCGATTTAGATAGTCTTACACACACACATACAAAACAAAACGAGCGTAGTAGTAGTAGATGAGATGAGGTATGATGATGATGATGGCGGCGAGAAATTAACGCTTACCGTTTTTTTCCTGAACAATACGCTATAATATGCCATCATGCAAGGGTATTAATGTGTACACTATTATTAAAATACGTTTTGGGGTATCATGTCATGGCCCTGGTGATAGTTGTGTGTGTGGAGGTTGATGATTATGCTGCTGCTGCTAGTGGTGGGATTTACTTTTTTTTTGGCCAGCAGGTAAAATAACAAATTAGTCTTAGGAAAAGAAACGAAAAAAAATGTTAAATTGTGCCCATAAAAGAGTTACATTGGTAGAGAAGAAGAGATAAGCGGAGAATAGTTGGGGATGATGATGATGATGATCATTATCATGTAATAGCAAAGGAATGAGTAGATTAGTAGTAAAAGATGATGACGATGGAAGACATACACATTTGTAGGATAATTTGATTATGTACAAGGTGGAATATTGGACGAGTATGGAACATTTCTTGCATTTTGTTAAAAGGGAAGCAGTACAAGTGAGAGGAAAGAAGAAGAAAAAAAAGTACACATTCATAAATAAAAATACAAGGGTAGAAGATGAATGAGTGATGGAAGCAGTGAAAAGTAAAAGAAGGGACCGACGAAATGCGCGGTGTGTGTGTGTGTGTGTTATGTTTTAAGATGATGCTATTATTTACAACATTTCATGGAATTAACTTTTTTATTATTGTGAGGAAGAAGAGGGCCAAGTAAAATATCTTGGAACAAAAAGAGGTTTGCTTATATGAAATTCAGTTTGGATGCAGGACGTTTTCCAGAAGCCGCTGAATAAATACTTGTGTGTGTGTGTGCTAGACGTAGAGAATTATTTTGAAGTTTTCGGACAGAGGTGTATGCTAGCTAGCTGGGGCTGCAAGAGAAGAGGGAGGAGAGCAAGAAGAAGAAGAAGAAGCCCTCTTTTTTTTCTTCTCAAAAAAGCAAAAGGCAATTAAGTGAAGAATTGATGGCAAAAAATACACTCATTAAGCTTACCTTCATGCACACACTTTTTGTTCCTGCATCCGGTGATTAATTTTTGTGGCCAATGACATCAGAATAAAAAAAATATATATATATTATATTATGTGCTTAATATATTATGTAATATGGTTGGATTGTTGAAGCTGTTCATGTACTTTGGCTTATCTTTATTATGTACACATTACTTACATAATGAATGAATAGATATAAAATATAGAGAGAGACTAGGCTTGCTCGCCGTAATAAAAATGATTATCGTTTCTATCCGTCTCCCTTTTTTGTTCATCGTCATCATCATCATCATGATGCCATGCATGCATAAAATAATCTGATGGCAGGTTGTAATTCTAATTGTATTAATATACCTAATATATATGAGAGATGTACAAAATTATTATGCATTGCAAGCATTGTTGGCATTAGCATGGCATTTTATTACTTTGTGCATGTGTTTTTGTTACTGCTGCTGTTGAGTGAGAAGGAGAGAAAGAGAAAAAAAAGAAAACAGTAAAATAAATGCAAAACATAATATCTTTTTTTTTTTCTCCCCACGGAACTCCCAGCAAGCCAAAATAGCTGGTGGTGGTGGTGGTTGTAGTGGTAGTGCTTGTGGCTGCTGCTGGTGCCACAATAAAATGCTACAATGTTGAATCACTTGAAAGATAATTTCTCTGCTAATTCTAATTTCACTAATTCAACATCAGTTAAGTAACATGATTATGAGATTTTTGCTTCTTTTATTTCTTACATGTAAAGTACAAACTGCACACAGCATAATATCCGCAGTTTATCATTATTGCATTGCATGCCCAACTGGAGTTTTGGTGGAGTAGGGAGAAGCATGCATGTTCTCTACTCTGTTTGCTCTTGCTCTCTCTCTCTCTCTCTCTGGTTTGCTACACTGTATAATTTTCCGTTTCAGTCAGTCAAGTAGAGTTTAAAGCTTGCAGACTACTGCCATCACCATCATCATGGTCATCATCAGCAAAAAAAGAAGCAAAGCAGGAGGTAAAAAAAGACGAGAAGAGTTGAGTGTGTAGTAATTATGAACCACTTTAATGTGAACCATACCGTTTCATAGAAAAGTTGAAGCAGACATTCATAAAAACATTTTATATTTTTGGTTTGTGGTGGTGGTGATGTATGTTTTTTTTTTGTTGGGGGAGTATGTGTAGTCTAAGCAGTGATAAAAAGTAAGTAAAGCTTAAATAATGGCTTAATGTTTCAGTTAAAAATCTGCCTAATAGACGCTGCTGTTGCTGCTACTCCTCATCAGATTTATATCTTTTTACTGTAAAAGAGGACGGATATAAAACATTTGTTAAAATTTTTTTAATGTGCTCATGTGCATATGTGCATGCATATCTGCTGCTCAGGTAATTTTTTTTTGTAATAGAAAGAGAAGGAGGAGGTGGAATTACGTAAATAGGAGAGAGAGAGAGAGAATATAATTATTATTACGACTTTTTCCCTCTTGCTCACTCATTGAGAACCAGAGAGGAGAGGATACAAAAAAAGAACAAAACTTAAATCTTGCAAAAAAATCCCCTTTTTACATGATGACGATAATGAACAATATGGTTTTTTTGGATGATGTACTGGTATGCTGAGTTGAGAATATAAAGATTACTATGTACCTATGTATGCATTATACCATCTGCCTCCTTTTTATTTAAAATTTTAATGTTTCAAACTCGTACATAGTATTTTCCTTCTTTTTTTTGTTTTGCTGTATGTAATGTGTCGTGTGGTGATTATTATGTCACTCGTCGTCGTCTCCTCCTCAGTCTAGAAGAGAGAATGGAGAATCCGTCTTTCTTTATGATGTTGTTGTTCTTGAACATGAGCATATAGTAAGCTTGTTGTCGTCTTAATAATAACCGTGATAAGCACCTACCTACCCACCACCACCACCACAACTAGTTGACTAGCATGGCTCCAACGATGAAGCTCATTTCCCTGTTGATTATTGCCTATTACTACTACCACCACCGTCATCATCACCATCAAGGAAAATAGAATCAAATGAGTGAATAGACAGAGACAGGAGTGTGTATTATGATGCCTTCGTTGTTCGGAGTAAAAGAAAAGAGAATGAACAACGAAAATGAATTAATAGTAAAAGAAAAAACGATAGAGCACGTACTACTACCACCACCACCACCATGCATGCATACCAGCAAGCAGCCAGACATTTCCATTTTTTTTATCAGTAGCCGTTGCCTTCTTAATCATTTTCATCTTCATCAACAATAATCACCATCATCAGTAACAACAACATCAGATTTTTTCTTAAAACTCATCAGAGTCTCTGAGTCGTTCGTTGTCGGATGGATGGATGGACGGAGGAGCAAAATGAAAATTGAGGCTGGCTCCATCATCCACCACACAAATTTTTAATTTCACTTTATGCGTGCAAATTAAATTTACTTATTGAAGTTGATTGAAGCACTCTACACACTGTTCCTTCTTGCTGTACTTACATAATAGGTACATACATACTTCTTACTATTGCTCATCGTCATCATAATGAACTTTTCATTGTAATTTTTTTCAACATCATCATCATCATCATCATCATCATCATCGTCATCAACACTTTTGTAACTGGTCAGCCATAATACAATAATAATATCGTTTTTAGTCTTTTGTCTTGAAGCAAAACATTTTCTGCTAAATTCTTTTTTTCTATCCGCTGCTTGCGTCTCTGCTTCCTCCTCAAAACATGGTTGTGTTGGTTGATCAACCAAAAAAGACTTAAATTTCTGCTGCTGCTGCTGATGGTGGTGTTGATGAGTTTAATAGTTATATATATTTTTTTTGCTGCTTTTGCTTCTTCGGTCGTGTCTAATAATCTCTCTTTTTTTGCTTGATGATAGGAAATTGGGGGCTGGGAATTTTGCTGAGCCGTTCGAGCTGAACCGAATGCATGATTGGTTTAGAAAATTAGTCTTTTTTTCACAATTATCGCATGGTTCAGCAACATTGGCGATGAATACTGTATTACGTATCCTACCATGTAAAAAGACTTTTTTTTCTTCTATCTCTCTTTCCTCTATTATTCATCTTATAATCATTATCAACATCGTCACAATTGCCATTTTGTATATATTGTCTTGTGAAACTGTGAGTTTGCTCGCCTTTTCAATGTGTCATTTTCTTTTTTCTTATGTTGATGATGGTCACATTGTCTCTTTTTTTATAATGGTGAATAAAGTGACAACAGCAGTAACAAAATACTTTTTTTCTTCTCTCTAGTCTGGATGGACTCTGTAACTCCACACTTTTTTATTCCTTCTTCTTCTACCACCGTGATCCAAGTTTTAAAATTGATGATGATGATGATGATGTTAATGATTGTTGGTCTTTTTCTTCTACAACTTTAGGGAAATAATCACACGAAAAGATAAAGGTAGTTAATGCTTTAGCGTATAAGGCTATGCATGAGAAATTTAAAATTTGAAGAAAATCCTCATTATTACGTGTAGGTAGGTATATACACTGCACACAGTAGTATAAGCATTCTAGTAAAAACGTAATTCTTGCGAGTGATTATAATGATGATGCAGTCCAAGGATTTCAAGCGTTGAAATTACATCTGCTCCACCTATTTACTTGTCGTCGACAAAAGCAAAGACATATAATATGCAGACAGCAGTAGTAGCAAGGGATATATTTTTAGGGGAAATAGTATATAAGATTTTTATTGTATTGCGTTGTATGGTCTCTGTTTCTCTGCTGCTGTCGTTTTTTTTACATGATAATATTTTTTGTCACACGGTCTGTTCTGGTGAATGGCTAGAAAACAGAATCATTAAAAATTTTTGTAGGCTCCAAAAAAGCAATTTTCACATTAACCATGTCCTGTTGCCACTCTGCCTTTACTTATGCAATGCAGAAAGAGAGACAGCAGGAGTAGTAGTACCATGTGTGTACGGTTAGTTTAATCAGAATTATTTTTAGTTCCCATCCGCATTCATCCATCTATTCTTTCTTTCTTTCTTTTTTTTAACGTAATTTGTTCCTTTTTTGTGCACACTTTTATTCATCACACTATCATCATCATCAAGCCACCATTAACATTAGTGTGTGTGTATGTAATATTCTAATTTCATTCTGTGTAAGTTTTTTAGGGTTCCTTCAACCCAAGTGTATTTATCCACTAACAACAGTATTGTACGCTAGTTTTTTTTCTCAGGAAAAAAAAATTAATAATAAAAGAAGAGAAAAAAAATTCGTACCTTCTCTTCCTTCTTGTTTAGATATGCGAATTACCTACACACATACCACACAACTGCATGTGTACTAACTACTGGTATAATTACTATTATGCACCATAAAATAAAACCCTTCTATCAATCCAACTAGATATACCAAAACCGACATAGTATTTAACAAGTCGTCATTACTGCAAACAATGTTGTGGTTGCCCCTGCTCTGTTGTTTTTCCCAAAAAAATTTATATAC
>JAHZMZ010000162.1:0-10068 GCA_027743805.1 Lepidocyrtoides sp. E14
AAAGGAAAACAATCGAGCAGTGAAACGAACCAATAAATTATCATGCGCTTTTGCCAAATCGTACCCTCAAACTATGTTTATAAAACGTAATATAGACATTGTAAAGATAAAGTGCTGCTTCTTCACCGCAAGAGACAGATACAGAACCGACTCGGCAGTCGATGATCTTGCTCATTTTGATGATGCATAATAATAGTATCCAATGCACACTGCACATTACCGTTTATTTTTATGTATTTCATTCAGTACATACACCATTGCTTTCACAAAACCTTTTTTCTGGAATATATTCAGTTGTTGACATTGTTTGACTAATACATTTCATAAACGTTAACAAAAAAGAGTCATGCTTTATCATCATGAAGATGAAAAACGGAAGAACATTCCACAGCAAACAGTTTTGCCTTTACTTTTTGTAGCACTGTACATATGTGCAATATTGTGTTGCACTATATTTGCCCATTTTCGGCAAATATTAGATATAAACCAAAGAAAAATGTCGAATGTTGTTATGCTCCCTTATATGGACTTTTTTCAAATTTACTATGAAAAGTATTTTTTCACCCTCCTCCACTCAGCTTACATGCATGGAATGATCATCTTTACCTCATAAGTGTCTACCATCATTCCTTTTGACTTCATGCATTTCAAAACAACAAAGTAAAAGGAGGGTGAAAAAGGCATGCTTACAATCTGCTGCTGTTGTCACTGAAATTGCTGCTGTTATTGCCAGCGCGTATTCAGCTGTACATCCATTTAGTTTTATAAATATAATCATCAGCAACATAAATACACACACGCATGAAATTGAATTTTTATATGGTGTACCATTTGTTATTCTTTTGTGTTTTAGACATCAACTTACTACAATGTAGATAGGTATACAAACATCTCTGGGCGACAACGTATGTATAAGGCAACTTTATATTTTGTTTGTACGCACACTAGTAACAACAACACCTTTCGGACCTACACGATAATATTAGGAGCAGTGAGGAAATCATAACCGCATCATCATTAAAAGGACATAACCACAGAAATTAAAAAGTTTGAAAACATTTTGTCTCACTATCATCAATACACAAACTTGCTTTGTGCTCCACCAACTCTTCTATTGAAATCTCTCTTCTGCACTGATGATCTTCAATAGCATTAGCATGACTGTGATAAGAAGGTAAAACAAAAATAATGATAGTAAAAAACGCTTCGATTTACTCAGAACTTTGTGATACAGCAGCGGAATATGGCTTTTCGGGACTTTTTGCGATTTCTAACAGAAAGTTTATATTACGGCCTTGAGAACACCAAATAATGTCACTATCAACTATGAAATGTTGCTTTTTGAATTCGTACTCATATAATATGATGATGATTGCGTTGATAGGCACTGTGCACCTACGTACGCATGGATTCATAGAGTTTCTGTAAGCACATTCAGCGTCATTGCTTTTGTGCACGTTAAGTTTTATGTTTCTCCTGCGTTATGTCCCGTGTCTCCTATCTACAAGGTCCTTTCAGTGATATAAAAACTCAATTCCACATCTCCCTCCACAGATAGAACATATTCTTTCCTTTTCCCATTTATGTGTTTTCAAAAATTCTAGCTCAGTGTTTTAACATCTCATCTCCCGTTCGGAAGCAAGCTACATTCCCTAGTAAGTTAAGTACGTGCAGTGCACATTGTACATAATTTATAGCATGTGTATTGTACTCTATACCTATACATTATGCATTCTCACATAAAAAATGTTTCCAACAAGATAGCTTGACTCAACATTTTTAAAAATTAACTGCATCTAACGTTTGAACAGTATTTCACCAAAATTAAGTGAGTTTAACCATTAAATGTTCGATGCAAACCGCCATTTTTGAGATTGTCGGGTCGATGGATCTCAGAATCTGTAAAACGGTGGTAGGCGTTCGTAATCGGGTGGACAGTGTTCCACAATGAGCACAAGCATCAAGACTTTATTAACTGCCATTTTACAAAAAATCATCAAGAAGATCATAGTATTCCGCTTATTTTAATATATATCTAACACTGCTTATTTGTACTAAATTGGTCTACTACTCTTCCAATTCCAAATCTGTCATATAGTCCTGAGCAATATTTTTGTTCCCCATGAATTATCTTGAATCGTTTATGTTTCCCTTTGGTGTTTAAATTTTGAGATGTATTAAACCTAAATTAAAGATATAATAACCCATAAGTCCGTTTTCTCTACCAATTTCAGCAAGTAAGTATGTGCAACTGAAATACTATCAACTTTGAGTTTGAGTATTTACAACACATTCCTCTTCTCTCGAACCACTTTCACGGGAGAGTTAAAAATACACAAGCTTTTACTCTGTACTCCATACACTTTTGTATCTAGCTTAGGTAGAGACCTTACTTGTGTGTGAGTTTTTTTCCAAACTGAACTCCATCAGAATGACAAGTCAGTCAAGTCAGTAGTGCAGTGGTAACGAGATATCCACATAAAGCCATCCGGTATACGTCTCACCTCAATCAAGTGCTAAACATTTCACTTTCAGCATTGGTAAGCCTAGATGAATTAAAGCTGTCTAGCAGTCTAGCACGTCAGCTCAAAAACAACGCAGTAAACGGAGAAAAACGGCTTTACCAAGTCTTGTATCGAAGCATTTCCTATTTTCCTGGATAAACTTTGCGATATGAAAGGATACAGGGCTTGTATATTTAGCTAATAACATCAACACATACAAGTTTCATATAAAGTTAAGATTTAATGCCTTGAAACATAAACATGTCAGCGAACCGCTTCGCGTTCACGGAGACATGGCTAATTTGCTCTTAAATACGTGAACTGACTGAAATGAAAACACGTTCAAATGAATGGATTCATGCAGACTTCTACTAACAACAACGGATTTTGCCGGTAGAAAACCAAACGCAAAGAAAGTGAGTTTTATAATCAAAAATCAATAAATAACGAAATCATTTCTGGAGAGAGAAGTGCTGTCAATGGCAGTTGAAAAGAAAGATTTAACGCAAGTGATCTTGATTTCTTCCATACAGTTCCCCTCATTTCCTTTTTGCACTACTCTTTCCGACTCTTGAAAAGATACGAAATACATTCAAGTTAAGGTGACAGGTCAACCGGCTTGTTTAACTCCAAAACATCTTTTAAGACTATGCAGCTCAGCACTCAATACACTCTATACCTACATTGTATATACGTTTAGATTTCACCACATCTTCCACTGATCCTATTTTATATACCTTGCAGATCAAATTCATGACAAATTCATGAATGCACTGTTGTGCACACACCGACATGGAATATGAAGTTGTACACGTGTCACCACCGTTTTCCTCCATTGCAATAATAGTCTATGTAATACATACCTGAATGAATGTGTATTTTCCTTCTACAACGATAAAGATTTCCATCCACTTTTCATGATATGGAAATCATCCTGCGTGGAAAAATAAAGCTCAGGCTTAAAATGGAATTTAACGCTGTCTCGTAATTTACTACGTTTTTGCGTGCACGCACTTTGTTCTCTTTTTAAATGCATTGGAATAAGAAGAAAAGAAAAAAACTGACTTAGATAGAGAGAAAGAATTCATTCAACTTGAAATACTATATACTTAGTTATCTTCGGATTGTATGCTTGTCTATCGTTTCATTTCAGGAAAAATTCAGTGCATTTCATGCCGTGTGCAAGCAATGCAGTAAGTATCTGTAATGTAAGAGATGAGTTTTATGTATGTGTTCTGCTTCTTCTTAAATGTGTGAAAGAAAAGGCGACAAATTCACAAGGGAGGAAGGAAGGATCATTCCATGCGATTTTGTGGCTTTTGTATAATAATGGTAATGTCTTATAAATTTTCCTCCTATATCTCCTCCATTCACTATTCTATGCAGTTAGAGACAAGTAGACTCAGCTAAAACGAAAACTGGCTTTTGGAAATTCTCAAAACTATTTCGAAGAAAGTACGCGATGCATGAAGGCAAAGAGACTTTTATGCTTGCATGAAATACACATACGATATCGTGGAGCCATAAAAACTTGAAATGTAATACGAAAGAAGCTGCGTAAGAAAGCATAGTTTTCTAAATCATTGTTTTGTTCACATTTCTAGTTTCCACTTTCATGCATTATTATGGAGATTTTCTTGACAACTAGTACGGCTTCTCAAAGTAAAACCTATTCAGCTTTGTATTCACTTTGATAAAAATGAACTAAACTGTGCAATGTGCAGTCATGCATTTCAAAGGTGAAAGGCATTTTGAATTCATGCATTCACGACTTCTGAGCTTGGTATGGATAATATTTACATCAACAATCATCAATGTAAACTGGATTATAATTCAACGCTTTTAACACTCTTTGACATGGATCTTTGTAATAATAATTTTCTTATCTTCTTTACCTTTGATAATGCAAATAACCACTTTTACTCGATTATCAAGTTGTAAACATATAAAAGACAGTGAATGAGAAATGGTGATTATGTAAATGCCTTTAATCTATTGCATCGCTCTATCCTGCTTTCCCTCTTTATATCGGTTTTGTAATTTCCAAATCATTTTGCTGTTTTAGAAGGTACACCTATTTACTACCTACCTATACACATTCATTCTAGTCTATTTTTTCTAGTAGGAAAATTGATTGTCATCTTTGATTTTTAAAATTGCAATTGCAACATTTGCAACAACAGTTCTTCCAAATTGGTTGATTATTGACTAGCCTTCCCTTAAACTAGCTTTAAAATGTTTTCTATGTGTATGTACTTATATGTACGATGCAAAATGAAAAATGGTGATTATGTAAATGCCTTTAATCTATTGCATCGCTCTATCCTGCTTTCCCTCTTTATATCGGTTTTGTAATTTCCAAATCATTTTGCTGTTTTAGAAGGTGCACCTATTTACTACCTAATACACAGTCATTCTAGTCTTTTTTTGTAAATTTTACACTGCTCTGTAGTTACCTTTCCTCACTTTCGATCAGGGTAGGTATCAAAACAAGCAGTAGGAAAATTGATTGTCATCTTTGATTTTTAAAATTGCAATTACAACATTTGCAACAACAGTTCTTCCAAATTGGTTGATTATTGACTAGCCTTCCCTTAAACTAGCTTTAAAATGTTTTCTATGTGTATGTACTTATATGTACGATGCAACTAAGGTTTAGTTTGAGTGTTAGTTAACTATCACGCTTGTGACTTGCAATGCAATGCAACTGCAATTCATCACAACGTCCATTGGGATTTGCAAAAAGCTAGCATGCCATGACATGTTACACTTTACACTGTATAGCCTATCAGACTAGAACTGACGTAAACTAATTTAGCTAGGCTTTCAAATACCTGCTATTTTCCTTTTTAGTTTTTAGCCTAGTTTTTATTCATTGCTATTTTTTGTACAAAAAATCTGACTCAAACTTCTCTGGTATAAAATACGTGAGTAAGCATTTTACAGGGACAATCAGGCAAGCTATCAACAGGCTCAAAAAACAAAGCGCTGTTGTGTTGTGGTTGCAATTTACAGTGCGAGTGTGCATGACATGGCAATGTCATGTCATTTACCTACGACCACCGACCTATATAATTATATTGGACAAGTAATAATCGCAGTCTTGTCACGTAAAAAAGAGCATTGCATTTCACAGTAAAAGGATTTTGGATTTTTCAGAACTTGCTATTATACCAAGCTGAACCAAAACCAAAAGCGTTAAATTGTAACTCAACTATAAAACACAATGAAGAAAGTAATATATTTAGGTTATTCGTTACCTTTTCAATGAACTGATCATTAGTAGCTGCCCGCACTGTCGGTAGCCAGTAAGCAGAACTGCTTTAAAAAAGGGGTTTCCACTTGTTCCCACTGGTTGAGGCTGCCTGGTGGAAATGATTCTATTGAACTTTATTTATCTTTTAAAATCCAGCAGTTTTTTTCCGTACTTGGAAAATCAACTGGCAGATTGACAACAGTTCAGAGTTCACCATACATTGATTGCAGTCAAAACACCGCAATTTCTATGCTGTCGCTTGTCTCCAGCTGATTTTACAGCGCGTTTCAGCGTGCTTAAGCCGATAATCTGGCTATTATGAGTACCATCGTCACTAAACACCTTTCTCTGTGGAGAATGAAGGTGAAAGTTTCATTAAGCGCCACATTATGTCGGTGCTCAACTGATAGGTATGAGTTGAAGAAACTCTTTGCTTTTTTGTAGTTGGAAATTCCATGCAGTAAATAGTATATTTACTCGCATTTATAGGATCTTGATAAATATGATGAACACATTAAAACATGTACTACGCGCATTAATCATTAAGTTGTTATATTGGTATAAAAATGTCTCTTTAAGTTTGAACTTGAAACTGTCACACACAGTGTGTTTTTTAACAAATAACGTAACCACACATAAATAAAATTTTATTTTTATGTGAAAGCAGCCGTTTTTGGTATTGGAAATATGTTGCACACTTTTGCTTTCTTAATACCATTGTACCCGTAACGGCTGTGAGTACGTTCAAGACGACATCAAAACGCCGACTGCGATCTGGAACATGAAGAGAAACATGGATACGTTTACACAAAATGATCATGAGAGATTCGGTTCGGAGATTATGAAAAAACACCGAAAACGCGGTGGGAAGCAGACTTTTCGCGTTTTCTCTTCATATAGACAGAGGCTCATGTCAGTTAAAAACTTGCTTTTTGCTGGCATTTGCACTGTGTAAACATGACATAGTGATTTCAAATGCATACACAAGTATGATTATTGCTTCTTGTGCATGGAACTGTATGGAGGTGGATTGAGTATGGGGTGGATAGAAAAGCTATGTAATATTATTCTTGTTTGTTACCCACGGTTTTCTATTGTGTTTACGATGATTTCCCTTTCCAGTCAGCTCCAGAAAAAAAGTGGTGTGGATGAGACCCAGAGTAACTGACTGTCTACATGTAACCCATTGTTATTTCTTTATGCGTTGTCTATATATATTCCGTGCTAACCAGTATTCACATAACAGTGTATAGTTCTATATGCCAGGCATAGTTCGTTTTGAAGTAAAAACTCAAGTAAAACATATCTGCAGGACTGGATTCCGTTTTTTATATCCGTCTTTCATCTCTGTCTTTTACATTGCTCCATTGCTGTCCTTTTTCTCACATTGTGCATCATCAATACAATGTTTCGAGCTCTACTACTACGTAGTACACCCTAATACTATTTAAGCTTCATTTGAAAGTAAAGTGATAACGATAACGCAAGAAGGGTATATATTATGCAATAGGAAAAAAATGACAGGGAGTGAGTCAGCGTCAAAAACCAGCTAAAAGAAACTGGGAATGTGGGAATGGGAATGCTCTTCCTATATCTGTACATATTCTTGGTAGTACTTAATACGTTTATAAACTTGCATGACAAACAAAAGAAAAATGTACCCATCAAACTAAAACTGTATACCTGCATGATGTGAATATCTGCATCAACGCTCAAATGATGACATTGTTTTTTGTAGCGTTTTGACTGGACACCAAACCATTCAAGTTGTTATACTATACGTATGTAAATACACACATAACACATAATATTTTCAGAGCTTTACAATCTACAGCATGCCATTGTTGAAACTCCAATGTAACTGCAGGTGAAAATTGGTTTGTGGAGGGGGGCAAGATAAAGTCATACATAGTGACTTGCTTTAACCAAGATCTCATGTTCAGTCGACCAGTGGTGAGTGGATCCTACTGATTGCTGTACAGGAAATGCGTACATGCAATAGTTGAGAAGTTATTACTAATGCAAATGTATGTATTACAGCAATGAAATTGATATTAAGAAGCAAAACATTATTGAAGCTTTGTGATTATTAGAGCCGTGCGAAACGCTATTTTGATTTTAGCAAACACGAGTTACTCATCTCAATATTATTCTTGTTTGGGCTTGGTCTGTTCAATTACTTAATGAGTAACATGTACTTGGTATATGCGATATATGATATATATGCACAATTATAGCAACAAAGCTAAGATTGAAGGTGTGGGTTTGAGGTGTAATGAGGAAGATTCTGCTGCCAATTCGAAGTATTATATCTTAAATACTTATGGTATTCTTAATCTTAATACAATCTACTATTAATTTCAATATTTTGTCTGTTCTCCAAAGTGCAAAAATGCATCATGACCTGACCACATGAAGCACAAATTGGAGGTAAATGTATGAACATGTATTTCAATGATTATTTATTGGTCACTGCCGTGATAGATTTAAATCAGCATGTATAAAAAATATGGGATCTACTTGAATAAACGAATGCATGTTGTGACACCTGTAAAACGGTCATATTTTTCACGGATATAATTTTATCAATCACATACATGATTACTAACTACAAGAACAAAAGTACTCAATTTTATAAATATCTAGCTTTACTTCCATTTCTGCTTGACAATTTGACTTGAACTTGGCCAAGAATTTTGACGAATTGAACGCTATTTTAATTTTTGTTTACTTTTGGATAGGAAACACAAATATATTGCATTTTGGTACCTTTTCGAGACAACGCATATTATTTGCACATAAAAATTAGCGAGAAACCACAAATAGCTAGACGAGGACAAAGGGACAAATGAATTAAATAGAAACACATAGTCACACTTGGGGTTGAATACCCAAACTCATTTGCCCTTACTCTTTGTAAATGACGCACAATGTACATACAATGATTTTGCGTGTTGTGTGAGTGTGCAAAGTGTTACAATAAATATATTTTAACCGCATTTTTGCTTCCTACAATTTAATCATGACCAATATGGTGACGGTTTAAAATTTGTAATCATTCAATTCTAATATCTTTTTTGCTATACATATTTACATGCAAACTCATTACATTATTTTAATTTTTGTTTACTTTTGGATAGGAAACACAAATATATTGCATTTTGGTACCTTTTCGAGACAACGCATATTATTTGCACATAAAAATTAGCGAGAAACCACAAACAGCTAGACGAGGACAAAGGGACAAATGAATTAAATAGAAACACATAGTCGCACTTGGAGATGAATAACCAAACTCATTTGCCCTTACTCTTTGTATATGACGCACAATGTACATACAATGATTTTGCGTGTTTTGTGAATGTGCAAAGTGTTACAATAAATATATTTTAACCACATTTTTGCTTCCTACAATTTAATCATGACCAATATGGTGACGGTTTAAAATTTGTAATCATTCAATTCTAATATCTTTTTTGCTATACATATTTACATGCAAACTCATTACATAAATTACACACGGCTATTATTACGAGAAAAAGTAAACATTCCCAGCCAATTCTCCGAAAACTACACCCATGTTTACATTACTTCTATTTGCAAGTCAGTTGTCTATTTTAGTTTATTACAAATTACATGATTCAAGATAATATGTACCTCATTATATTGTTAGAGATCAACATTACTCAGCTTCATTACCCACTATTACCTTTGTAAATAACAGTTCTAGAAAAAAGCAATTATACATGCGGTTAGTTAGATTTTATTTTCTAGCATAGCTTTCAATCTGGAAGCAATGAATAGGATGTGGTAATTCAAGATGTTAAAAGAGGTTTACCAATATTTATTTGACTGAGTACATTGTACAAGCGTAAAAATTGTAAATTGTAATGTTAAATGAGTGGCGTGGTTCCCGACAAATGACTACAGTCTACCTGAAGCCTGAAACATCCGTTTCCCATCTTCTGCAGTTATATGGCCATTATGGGAACTTGCGCAAAAAATAAACTGACCTTGTAAAACATTCTCAGTGGAACTGAGTAATACATTAATGCGACAAGGTTTACTCCAGACAGGCACATACAAACATACATATTAGTACTTAGTTTTAAACATACAAACTGATAAGTACTAAGCAAGCATCGGGTATATAAAGATGCATTGTAGTGACTGGTGAGCTGATCATTACGTATCTTTGTTTCGGGTTGCTCAGGTCTCATTTACTATTGTATTGCATGTGGCAAGTATTTTGGGAACGAAGCTTGTAAAATAAAATCTCAATACACTGACACTCTGTCTAGTTTTTCT
>JAHZMZ010000163.1:0-17265 GCA_027743805.1 Lepidocyrtoides sp. E14
AACTGAAGTCAATTGATGATTTGGTTGGAATTGGATATGATTAGTTTAAGTTGTTTACTTTCATAATATGTTTGTACGTACGATATCAGTTGCTTGTTATGTTGCTTTACATACATGCATAATATACAACAGTCTGCTTGATACCTACACAAACTCCATAATATGTTTCAATTAAAATAGTGTGACTATATTCATTGTTTGTATATTTTATAGTCTACATGGTTTGCCCCCTGATTATAAAAATATGCAGCATACTACTATAAATATGTACTTATATTTCGGAAAATCACTTCTTTTACCATATTATACCTATATTTTGATAATCATGATTTTTTTGAAAAAAATATTCGCAACACTGAAGAAAAATCAACATGAAACAAAAAAATACTTATTACAGTCAGAGTTCACCGCATATATATATGCGATAACCGCATATATATATGCGGTCTAACACCATAATTTTCATAAAAAATAGTTTTAAAGAAGAGCGCCACGATAAACTTTGGCTCTGCCACGATGAATTTTTTGAAATTTGATGAAATTTTATTTTTAAAAATAAAATGTTTGTTACTCTTCACCAGTTTCTGTTACTTTCAATTTTTCAGCAACTTTTTCGAAAAACCGCATATATATCTGCGGAAACGTATGTATATATGCGGTTGCGCATATATATCTGCGGTTTTGGACCGCATATATATATGCGTTGAACTCGGACTGTATTACTTATTGTGTTTCGGGATCTTTTCTGGTCATTTGATGTTTTCATGCATGCCTTTTCTGAATTCTTTGTACATTTATGCGGAAATTTCTCAAGCTCAACTTCTACAAGATTCATACAATTTGCCTAATATCTATATTAGACTCGTGTGGTATCGCATCCTTAGTTTTATTCTGTTTACACATTTTACAAAACCTATTTCCACTGTATTTATGCAGAAAAACTACGATTTTTCAATTTTTTGATTGCATACTTCTGGATTAAAGTCAAAGTAATGGTAAGCTCAATTTAAAAAAAGAATATTGGCCCATTACATCGCAACTCGTAACGAGTCCATTTTCCTTTTCACTTTCATCCGTTCATTCCACAAACATCAACATGTGCTAATGCTAGTATGAATTGTCAATCCAATGCTACATGAATGATATCGTTTCGTCTTGCCCAAAAACTGGTTTTATTGCAATAGAACCATATTATATAGCACAATGTGCAGAGCAAACTTTATTAGATTGTCTACGACGAAAGTTCAGAAAAAACAAAATTAATCTTAATAATATGATTTAATGTGCAATATTATTCCAGCCAGCATAGCAGCAAGCGTTTTTCATATTGCCCCATACTTAGGGACCCATTCTCATCAAACACGTTCACAATTCGTTTGTGTATTCTGCGATTGCGTATCACACAAAATCACAAAAAATCTGTTTTGCTTTGCGACAATCCGTCCGTATTCCGTATCCTGCCTTCTTATGCCTTGGTCTTGTTTGGAACGCATGTAGAGTTAACTCTAACACACAAGAAAAGTAGCCGCTGTTCTTCGGAGCGAGTGAAAGAAAGTTAAAAGAAAGGAAGGAAAGTGTTAACTGTTGACTGTATTTATTTGACATGAAACTTACCAACTTGGTAATACCAAACCAATTATACATTTATGCAAAGTTGGGAGAAAAAAAGTTACTGTGAGAAGTTCTCAGTGGGAACAGGTAAATTAATTTTACTCTTTACTGCTATTACAAAGTTGGTGGTTGGGTTTATTACTTAACCTAGCTGCCTTGTAATATGTGACAATCACTAAATTCGTCTCGGTGTTTTTTAATTGTATTTTGTTGTTAGAAAAAATAAATGATTACTAAATATTGACTAGTAATGCATTGAAAGAGTACGTATGCCGTATGCATATTACACGCATTCTAATATATTTTTGTGAAATTCTAGAGTTTGGAAGAGTACAGTTCACTCATACTTTTTTCTAAATCAAATGATCACATCGTTTAAATGAAGAAGAAAGCGAGATATGAAGATGACATGAAGATGGACACTTCCAACAACTTACCGGACTTGGAGAAAGCTACGTTGCATTTGAAAGTTCCTTTTGCCACAGCTAAAGAAGCTGAAATTGCCTATAATTCTCTTCGGGTTGATGGGGAACCGAAACGAAGTCAAGTTGTGAAGACAATTTCTGTTGATGGAAATAATTTAATTTTGTAGGTTTATATGTTATATATAACACGTACGTCTAAAAAGTATAACAATGAACAAGTTATTTCGAGTTGATAACATGGAAGTAGTATTTTCAAAGTATTTTGGATTTATTTGAGGTGCACGGGAATTAATCCGTAGTATGCTTTAGTTATGTAGATAACAATTTAACCCTACTTTGAGTTGAACTGATTCGAAAACTGCTTTTTTTTCTTTTTGAAGAGATCTCATTGCGCCAGACGCTAGGCAAATACGTTTGTCAGTGAATACGTTTATGGATCATCTGCTGCTAGTTCAAAAAGTGATAAACAAATTTCAGTGAAGTCAACCTCTTAAGAGAACAAATAGAAGACTCGATTTAACAGGTTTCCGAACTGTGTATTGAAGGTTAATTGGTCAATCCTACAAAGTACGTATTCAACATTCGACAACTTTAACTTAAAACTTCGCCATTGACAAGACTTATCCTTAAAGATGGCAGTGGAGGAGCACACACCGTCACCTCAAGAAGCCCGAGGAATTTACGGTTTCGTTCTCTTCCTGTTTATGAAAATTTTTCTAATATCCTACTTCATTTGGATGCTACTACCGTTAAACGTCATTCAGAGTCTGCCATATGCACCTCCACAGCAGTATTGGGGTATCGCAGTTCCAGTCTTTTTGTGTACTGGATTGTTCATGTTTGCCTTTTGTATTTATCCTGCACTTCACGGTCTTCATGATTGCAGTTTTGATGACCCTAGTTCAATAACCGATCCTGATTCACACGGTGAAGATTATTTTGATAAAGTTAGAGCTCAAGTAAACCGCGTTAAAACGAATGTTGGACGCAAAAGAAAAAACAGTGAAAGATTATCGTTAAAGTCTTTTAAAACCAGTGCAGAATTTCATGAAAAGAGTAAAACATTATCCGCAAAGGAGAAAAAGTTCAGAGAAATGCAAATTCGTCCAATCAGGTCCTTTCCGGCTAGTGACACAAGACCAATTCCTCCAGCAAGTGATTTAGAATTAGATGCGGTTTGTAAAAAGCTTTATTTGGGGCATGAATAAAAATATGTCAAAAAGTCCTCTGTATTTGACCCATTTTACGAGTTTTATTCAGGTTTTATTTAACTAAGATTATGTCTAGGCATACATTCTACAATAAGTTGCAAACGACCTCATTGATTATGAACACGAATCGCAGATATTATTTGTCGCTGACCATCCAAATTGTGTAGTATTAGTAATGGTTGAGTGTTTTCATTCGGACAAACTAATGCGGCTGAATTTACATAGACCTCTTTTTGCCAAGAATATTCTCTAAGAGAAAGAGAGCATCTTTCTCCAAAGGATTTTTGACTATCATAAATAATTACAATTATTACTTTTGCATCAAATTCATTTCAAATCTACCACAATCGATCTGTGGTATTTCCATCTCCAAGTTGTCCTTGCTTATAAACTTTCTCAACTTCCTCAGGTGTTCTACACCAATATCCAGGTCTCTCGCCAAATCTTTTAGCACTCATGGTGAAGTCCAACTTGTGATAGAAGGGATGACCATGTTTCTGCGGTACTGTTTCAATATCAGGGAAGATATCCATGCCCCGTATGGCATGTTCCTTGTAAATCACACCAAGGGCAGCAAAAAATGCGCCAGATAACATCCCAGTCATAAAGCTTCGGGCTTTAATTAGAATTAAAAATATGAACCATAATAATATGCTGTCTATTTTATAAAATTTTCACATAATTACTGCTGAATACAACCAATCAATACTTACCAGTCTTTCCTATAACAGATCCGACTGCAAAACCGCCCGCAACATGGTTCCAAATGTCGCTCTTGCCTCCCCGAAGGCTGCAAGTTGCAGCTACAGCAGTCGTGTAAGCAACAGTCCCACCCATCCATGGTAGATAATGAAACTTCAATCTTTGAAGTGTTACCGGTATACCACCCTGAATAGCAATTAGAAATAAATAAGTAATAAATAACATTCATAGTCATGACCTCTAAAGGGATGAGAATCAATTTATTTATATCATAGTTGACCCTATGGTTCAGAAGAGTGATATCCATAATGGCAAAAAGAGTCGCTCCGGCAAAGGTGTATTTGCCCAAAATTCTCGTTTTTTCAACCAAATTTTCGTCATCGTTTCCATCCATTGCTTTTTCCATTGTTGGCCCCCAAGTTCTATCATGCCACCTATGTGTATCAGGCCCCCGAGGGCCGTACCAGATGGCAGAAAACACGTTCTCAGGCATTTCTCCTAGAAAAGTCAATCTTATCTGTTTTGGCTTTCGAACAACGATTTACATTCAAAATCACAATGTTCTCTGAAAATTTTAAAATTAACTTACAGTTTCAGTTTATACAGCCAAGTCGATTTTACATACACGCTATCCTAGCTAGAAGTCAATCTTATCTGTTTTGGCTTTCGAACAACGATTTACATTCAAAATCACAATGTTCTCTGAAAATTTTAAAATTAACTTACAGTTTCAGTTTATACAGCCAAGTCGATTTTACAAACACGCTATCCTAGCACATACATTCGATAAATTAAATATTTTTAATACTCACTTCATCCAGTTTCTTAGTACTTTTCACAGCACATGAGAAACTTTTTTTGTCAAAAAAATTGAGAAATTGGTCAGCATTCCCACGAAAAACCTGTACAATGAAAGTTTACTAACATGGCTCATATGATCTCTTTCTCTGTTTTCATTGTTACCGCATATTTTGTCAAAAAAATTGAGAAATTGGTCAGCATTCCCACGAAAAACCTGTACAATGAAAGTTTACTAACATGGCTCATATGATCTCTTTCTCTGTTTTCATTGTTACCGCACACTTTTTCATACATATGGGGAGTTCAATACTTATACTCATTTGTCTGAAACGGTACAGTAGAGTAGAAGTAAAGCAATGCAAACTGCAATACACATACAAACATCTGTCCGCCCCGCATTTGACTGCGACGGCACGCACCCACGCATAGTAAGTAGGAGAGTAAAGGAGGGTTGACGGAGAGAGATCGATCACTGATTAGTTTAGTATATGAGTGTGATGATGTGTTTTGTGTTGTTGTTGCTTCTCTGATTTCTGATTTAAAGTTTTTCAAATGTCGACCAAACCAACACATTTTGTGCTGCAATCTTTAGTTAAAAATTACTTTAGTCAAACAACGAGCCGAGTAGAAAATCCAGAGCAAACGTTGGACTGACTTTTCATTTACAAGCAAGATAAAAACTGTCATGTTAAATAACATGCAAGCAATATTGCTTTGCATTTTGCATTAGATGTTGCCGAAAATGACTTACATATTTTCAGGACTGCGGTGATTATGAGAAATGTGAGAGTAGACGTTGCGTCGCGTCGTTCAGTAGTTGAATTCGCTTAGTCAACATTTCCTCAATAAAGTGATTGTGATAAAAAGTGTATTTACTTAATCGCATTTTAGGAGCCTTTGATTAATTATGTATCATATCCTACTTCCATTTAATTTCTCATAATACTGCTTGTTTATTACTACTGCGCAAGGTGCAATTACTGTGCTTTGCTCGATCTCTGTTAATTTATTTGCTTTAATTCAGTTTACCAAAATTTAAATATGTAGATATGTATGAAAATAGTTAAATGAGCTGTCGTGTCACTGTTATACGTGTATTTTAATTTTGACTGCGGTCATTCGAACCTGCGTCGCAGCACATGAAATATTTAAAGGTGAGTTGGCCCATAATTCAATGTACTATAAAATTTTCTGAAATATACTCTTATGGAAGCTTTTAAAAAAAGAATTGGTAGTATAGTATTGTTGTCATTGGGTGATGGCAATGTGATGAGATGTGATGGAGATGTCCTTGGGCATTGACGCCGTTCGTTCTACCATATTTATGGCAGTAACTGCATATAAAAGCAATCGTACCATACAGGATGTAATTTGTGCATAAAATCACGATTGTCTAATTTTGTACTTGTGCACTGTTTAAAGCTTTTAATTTTTTACCACAGAATACACACATGGAATGAGATTATGAGGAAATGAAAAGTGAATTTGTATGTAATTTATGCAAATTATATAGGCTCTCATTAAGTTTTTAGAAGGTTACATTGCTAGTTGTATGCTTTTATTTTCGTTTCATGTGTTTCTAATGGTGTAGGCGAATTTTCTTGACTATTTCCCTGTTATAGCTTTTTGCCCATGCCGTGCCCAGATAATTTGTCTCTTGAATTTTTGCCTACCTTTTATGCAGTTTATTCCTGTAGCGTTTCGCACTCACTCATGTTTATCCGTCTACGCCAGATCAGATAATTAAATTGTTGGCAAAAGGTTATGGGGGCAAATTGTAAAGGGAAATTATCGGATAAATTCTATCCGCTGGGATGAAAAATCTAATGAGCAAGAAGTTACGGGGGAATTGGGGCAAGTATTTGCGCGAACAGTGAAGGGAAGTATAATTCGCCTGACACTGTTCTTATTAGGTTCTTCTGCATGTATGTATGTATACTACAGTCAAACCTGTCTATACTGACCGGCTCTATACTGGCCAGCTTTGGTGTCGCCCTGCCTTAGTTTTTTGCTTTATGTAATGTAAATTATACTGTCCATGGGCTATACTGGCCGCATTTTGTGTACGCCCTTGCGAAGCCAGTATAGACAGTTTTGACTGTATAACTGATCTTTATCCACACTTCGATTGCACACGGAATAGCGTAAGTAACGCTGCGTAACATTTTTTCATCAAAAATGAAGTGTGCGTAAACATACGGCGTCAACTGCATTGCAGACATTGATTGAGAACGAAGCGCAAGCGATGCAATTAGCCAAATGAATTATTCGTGATTCGTGAGTCAGGACTCGGAAAACCACCATCTACCTTTTCATGATCACTTTTTTGAGCACATATGTAAATAGGTAATTTGTATTGATGTGAATCAGATTTTCGACAATATCTGTCTTTGTCTTGTCATAGTCTTCCATCACCATCACTCATAGGACAGCAACTACAAAAGTATAATGTAGGTTTTGTCTTTGACTATTTTACTATGAAAGCAATTCAGTAGTGATAAATAGTATAGCATTGGCATTGAGTGCATTGAAATTGTTATAACCGATACGAAATTCGTTTGTCTGTGAATTCTGTTTGTTTGAAATTGGACTTCCGAAAACTGTAGTGCAATTAGATTCTAATATCAGATTATGTTTTCATTCATCTACAGCAATGAACCTGATGATGAGTTCTGACTACCTTACCCATTAGTGACCTCAGTGGTGCAAAGTGCATGTTAATCAGGAATCACGAGAAAACAAATTTAAGCAAAATGGGTCCGATTATCGATTCTCAGACAAAGTGGTCGGCACTATTTCCGACCCGATGGTCTCCTGTGATATTTGTCTTGTATATGGCTCTATTTATTAATCAAGGTATGTAATCTTTCTGTCACAGTATCTAAATAAGTAGTCTCTTTGTTATTGTGTACATAGTTTGATGTTGAAAAATGTTTTACATATGTTGAAACTCATTTTTTTAGGAATTCTTGTCACAGCATCACAAAGTAAAAATCATCAAGGATATACTTACAACACAGTTATGGCAGTTTTACTTACTGAATTTATTAAATTAATCGTTAGCAGTGGACTTTTTATTGAAAGGTATGTCGGTCTGTGTTTTTATCTTTATATCATCATGTGCTGTCTTTTTTCTTTTCTTGACCTTTGGGCTCTGAACTAACTTTGAGACGTTTCTTTTAATAGATACGATAGTATTAGCTTAGTTTCATTTTTTTTTACTGATGTCGAAATCATCTCGACCTGATTATGTTAACCAATATGAAACGTTCCGTAATTATGACATTAGACATGAACCTGTATTTTTGTAGTTGGTGTTTTAAAAATGTCAGCATTTAATCGCTTAATAATGATGCTAACTAACTATCCGTTTGAAATGGATTTAGGAAAATAGAATTTGGGGTCTGTTTTTCTATTTCTAGTGTGCATAGACAAATTAACACCACTACCACATCAGGTATCTATAAGGATAATAACTCAAGCTGTCCAAGTTGTAGCTGTTCAAGTTCATGGCATTACGCCGCCAGACAACTCAAAAAAATTATACTCAGGACTAAAAGACTTCACTGTTCTTGTCATTCTCATTCTTTCTTACCAGCCTATTATTCCAGCTTTTCGTGTTCAAAGTCACCTTCAATGCTTAGTATAAATAATATTCATTATTCTTGTTATCTTCTCAGAAACTCTTTCAGTATTTTTATTCACGAGATTCAGCAAAATAGAAGAGGTAAGAGAATATCTTCGCATTTATTATTATTATCAGGTACACACATTCTCTACATTGTATATGTGCCTGGTGTCTACTGTCTATCTATTACCTGTACAAAAAAGATGGGAACCGCATTGTATTTTGTTGTGTTTTTTTTTCTGTGAAATTTGTTTTAGTGTTCTTCTTGTATTTCATACCCGCCGGACTGTATTGTCTGTACAATAACTTGGCATATGTGAATTTAGTTACCTTTGACCCTACAACATATTTTCTCTTGCTACAATTTAGAGTGGTCGTAACAGGAATCGTGTTTCAGGTGAGAAACATACCCAATAACACTCGCATTATGCGTTGCAGTAAACGCATACGTCAAAATATTATCATGCAACCCTATCTATACTTTTTTATTTTTGTAGGTTCTATTCCAAAAGCAACTGAGTCGACATCAGTGGATCAGTCTAATTTTTCTTACCATAGGTTGTATGGTCAAAGAAATCAATTTCAGTGGCTTGTTTGGAGTGGAGGATACTGAAGAACCTTTAGCGCAAGGTGGTGGTGAGAGTGTGAACAAAGACGGCGTTATCACTTCAGGAACAAAATCATCAAGCTGGATGCTGTTCCAAAATCCGTTAGGAGTACTACTTATTTTACTGCAGGTATTCTGCTCCTCTGGTGCTGGGGTGTACAATGAGTTCCTTTTAAAGAGACCAGTCTCCGACGCACAGAAACAAACTCCAATTCTTATTCAGAATGTCTGTTTGTACATTGACTCTATTATCTGCAACATTACTCTTCTCGCAATGCAAGGAAATCTTAATAGTGTACTTAAATTTGAGACTCTTGGTATAATTCTGTACACTCCAATAATTCTAGCCGTGGTCATTAATAATGCAGCTATAGGAATTGTTACCAGCTTCTTTTTAGCACAACTAAATTCAATTCTGAAGACCTTTGCGAGTGCATTAGAGTTAATGTTTACAGCCGTCTTGTGTTGGATGATCTTTGGAATTCCCATACACTTTAATACCGTAATCGCCATATTTATTGTAACATGGGCTATATTCCTATATTCTAAGGAACCTGTAGTCAATACCGCTAACACAAATGCCATTGCACCAAGCGTGAATAACCACAGTAGGCGACGAAGTAGTGTTCGAGATGCGGAAGACATGCAGAAAATTCTAGACGAAGAGATTGATGTTTGATTAAAAATGATCTGATAATCATCTGATAACATTTTTATGTACGCACTTAACTACAAATCAAGACAGATTTGTCTCCGGTTCTAACCGTCATGTTGACATTTAAATAATGCTAGTTTTTAAACAGCACATAGTTCAAAAAAATGTTGGTGCATATAAAGTTACATTGTGGTAGCAAAGTAGAAATACCTGTGTCTGGGTGTACGTACACGTTACTTATATAACCGAGTTTAATATTTAATGCTATCCGCTCGCTTTCCCAGAATGCAGTTGTTCCGACTGTTTTTCAGAGTTGGGAGAAATTAACACAACATTAATTGCACAGTTGGTGGCAGTTGCGACCCCAAGGAAATACATGTATATGCACTTGTAGATTTAGGCTATGTAATAAAATATAATTTGCCAACGGTGCCTTCTTATCTTGTCAAAATAATTTATCTCAGATAGGTATCACCACACCATTATTGTCATTTACATGCGTATTCCAAACTTAGTTAGTATTTTCATGTAAGATGATTGTATAATGTTATAGAGTAGTTTTAGTTTTGAATTGTGTGAATGTAAATACATATACACACATTGGTTGTATTAAGAAACCAGATATTGCAGAAGTTTATTTATTTTTAGTTATCATAATATTTATTTGATGTCTTTACTTGAACCTCTCTCTAAGGACGGTTATTTATAAGTACATTTATACAATTTTTCATATCAATAGAATCCAGTCAATTTGAATCAAGTAATATCTACGTCAATTGCTGCATGACCAAAGTCACTAAAGGTTTAAAACGGTTTGCCAGGTTTAACCGACTTTGTAATTGACTTTGAGTGTATACTTATTAATGGCAAGTGGTTATGATTATTATGTTTGCGTGTTACCAGTATTAGAAAGTTAAGTAGCCTTCTTCAATACTTATAATTGGTTCTACTTACTTGACCAGTAAACGATGTTCCTGTAATTTAATTTTAATGCAATGTTTTCTTGTCGAATATTTTTAATCTTCATTTAACTCGCTTGTACACTGTAGTACAAGTGTGTACACTGTAGTACAAGTGTCTTGCGTATTTGAGTGCTATATTCTTGCGTATTTAAATTTGTTTTAATGAAGTTTTTCAGTGATAATAATTGTTAGTCAAGTGACATTGATGTATAACGATGATCCGCAAATAAATTGCATCGATGTATGCTGTTTACCAACAATCTTGAGTTTCTCATAAAAACCTTTATTTAATGAGTGACAAACAAATTTACACGCATAACGCATTCTTCATAAAAGATATGAATTAAAGCATTGATTCAACAAATTTTTTAGCATCCTCATCGGTTCTGAAGAGTGAATGTCCCTTGGGATTCTCAAGGAGAACGGTTCCCTTCCTTCCCGATTTCTCAACGTTGATAAACCGTGAAAACGGTCCATTTTCAGTGATTTTGGTTGGTTTCATATCTTCGGGACGACATATGTATACAATACCGCGATTAAGACCTTCAGCATTTATTGAAGATACCTCCTTTCCATTGCCGTCACAAAGTCGAAACGATCTTCCATACAGAGCAAATAACGACTCGGCCTATTTTTTAAAGTATAAAAAGCGTTTAAATTTTTTAACTGACGACGCAAGTACATATGAAAATCAATATTAGAATTTTGGTTGAAATTCGTGAATACCTCTGCCTTCAACTCTTCTAATGAAATAACTTTCTTTCCCACTGGATTCTCCAAGAGAAGTGTTCCTTTTTTCTCTAAGCAGTCGTAACCTGGCTTTACCGTTTCATTCAATACCAAGTTGACATACTTACAATAAGGTGTGGACTGAGCTCGTCTTGCAGCCTCCTCTGGACTTTCGAGTTTGAAGATAGCCACGTTTAGTTTACTATCTTTAATCTGGAATAATAAAATAGATAAAATGCTTGAGCTTGATAAAAGAACCAAGAGAAATTGGAAAGCATTACTCTCACTACCACACTTTAAAACTGGAAAAGGATGAAGCTACCTGGAAGTCCTCTTTTATTAAAAAGTTGGTTCCTTTTGGAGCATCCTTCAATTTTTTCACTTTTGCTTTAACTGCGGTTTGAATATAATCTGAAAACTCATCAGAAACTCTGTTGAGATCCTTGGTTGCTTCAAGATAGACAGTGATGTCATCAGTAGGAACCAAACCAGCCTTCTTCCTTAGTTTTTGAATACGATTAATTATCTCACGAGCAACTCCTTCATCCTATTGATCAAATGTAAGACGACTTAATAGTAGGTTTATATGGATGAGAAAGAATTGATAACTACGAATGCTAATTGTAAATGTACCAGCATGCTTTGATCTGCCTTGGTATTCAAGATAACTAAAATAGGTCCATCACAAGCTGCTTCCAAGTCCTTTGCTCCGCCACCTCCGACGTCGTATGTAATAAACATTTCATCGGAACTTATCCATTGACCACAAACCTGCATGCCTTTTTTGTTCAAACATTCCTCAATTTGAGCATCATCCATTGACTGAAAGAAATATACACATTTTACTATAAATGTTCATTCATAGGTAATTATTGGCTGCATTTTGGTAATGAAATACCTTGATGCAATTGGCAATATTCTTAAAATCAGCTTTGAATTTTGCTCCTAGTATTTGATGGTTGGGTTGTGCTTTCAAATGGACATCAAACTGTGCCTTGTTATTGCATAGTGTTAACTTTCTAACATTTAGTTCCTCAAGCACATAAGTTTCCAACCCTTTTATTTGATTGAGAAACGCCTCATTTGAGTGCACAACAATTACTTCCGGTAAGGGGAACTGGTTATATCAAAATAAAAATGTCAATTGGACGAATGAAACATTTTATAATTTTATGTATTTAGTGCAGAGCTAGCATGTTATATATTACTTTTATTGGGATGGTTCTACGATCACGAGCTACTCGACCTTGCTCAATGACTTTTTGCATTCCTTCCACAGCTTGCTCAATTTCCTGATCAATCAGCCACTCCCTAAAACATGATAAAATCAAAATGATTATAGATATAGCTGAAATTGTTTTTATATTTAGCTAATTGGTTGATAGCAGTAGTCTTACTGTGGATCCGGGAGCATTAGGAAATGAATACTTTCATCGTATTTTGGTGCAGACTCTTTTTTAATAACTCGGCGCAAGTTTTGGTAGATATGCTCAGTAATGAATGGAGTGAAAGGAGCCATCAATCTGGTTAGAGTAAATAAGACCAGAAAGAAGACCTCCAAAGCTCTATAACAATCCTCTTGTCCAGCTTCACCCTGCAAAGTGTGCAGTTTACAAGAAAAATAATTAACAATAGATTTTAAATTTGTTGGAATTACTCAAAATAAGACTAGCAAAAAGCCTATACTCGTTCCTACCTTCAGTCTCCTTCTATTCAAACGAACATACCAGTTGGTGAGCTGGTCGATAAATTTGACAAGGACAGGAACAACGCTGTACAATCGGTAACCTATCATTTCCTTTTTAAACCACGCAATGAGTGACTGAACAGAAGAAAGAATCCATCTGTCCATAATGTTCCACTGGCTTTTATCAGTGGCTGTAGAGCCCTCCAAAGTAGCAGAAAAGTTTAGTTGGACACCATCCTCTTTAGAAACTCGAGCAACATTTTGAACGAAGAATCGGTATGCATTGTACCTATAATTTAAAATATGTGTGATTAGTGTTTTTTCAAAATTGTTTCATTTTGTATAATAAAAGACTTTCTGTATGTATTCAATATTCAATTGAAGAGTTGTCAGTAAATCAATGTAAATGAAAACTATAAACAAAATGTTCACAAATTACTACTTTTGATAGACTTTTAATTTTGTCCACTGCGAATCTGCCTCAGCACAGAAATAACTGAGTCAGGATTAGGATGGACTAAAACAGTAAAACAAAATTAGCTACAACGACGCATTAGAATAAGCTGTGCGGATTTTCCTCTGTAAAAACCGAATGATTAAATTAAACTCTGTAGAAAACCTCGAAAGGTTAATTAAAAGCTGAAAATATAGCTTACTTTTTCTCTCAAATGGGTAATGATTCTGAGCATAAGGCATCGAACCAGACTCAAACCAACAGTCAAAAACCTCAGGAATTCGTTTTAACGGAGGATTTCCCGGAATTTTAGAGGGAATTGTGATTTGGTCGACACTAAAATGTAAACAATAATTCATAAAAACATCCAGAAACGAAATGGCATGTTACAACAATGTGGTTTGTACTTTGACAATGTCAATATCTGTGGTTCAAGAATGCTAAAATGTCTCTTTTATACAGTTTAAGATTGACTTGATCCACAATTTTATTTTGTCCATTGCGAATCTGCCTCGATATTGAAACTCTCGAGTCAGGATTAGGATGGACTGGTGGTAGTATGAATAGCTCATATATCATAATATAAAATATAATGCGTACAATTCTCTATGTAAATCCTCTGGGGCCTTTTGACCACTAAGCTCCTCAAGCTCACTTCTACTTCCAATGCAAACAACTTCATCAAAATCTTCCGATGCCCAGATGGGAATGGGCGTGCCCCAGTACCGACTCCTGCTAAAAGCCCAATCGCGTGCGTCCCTCAACCAGTTGCCGAATCTCTTCTCTTTAACGAAATCAGGTACCCTAAACAAATAACAGGAAGTGGAAAAGAATTCTTTGTACGACACGTTATTACCCTATATTATAAAATTAAGGACTTTACATACCAATATGTGTTTTGGTTATTCTTGACGAGATCATTCCTGTAATCTTCAACACGTATAAACCAAGATGGGACACCTTTATATATTAGTGGTGTGTCAGACCGCCAGCAAAATGGGTAGCTATGTTTAATTGTAGAAGCTTGTATAACTCTGCCTCTTTGTTTCAGCATTGCAGTGATGTTTTTGTCAGCGTCCTGTAAATAAATTTTAACAACGTCACTCATTTATGTAATTGAGAATCTCAATATAAGACAACATCGTTGCTATGTACATTATTTTCTGATTTTCATAATACGTAGTGAGGCTAACCTTTACGTATTGACCAAGAAAATCCTTGACCGGCATAACAAATCGTCCTTTGGCGTCTACCGGACAAATGGGAGGGGTGTCCTCAGCAATGATTCCAGCATTTTTACAGACGCTGTAAACATTAATGTTTCCAATGCTTAAAACATTCTCCCCGACATTTCGTAAGTACATGTTTCTACTTAGGGTCAAGTCTCGAACAGCTATTTCGTTTCACTCACCGCAAATCGTCAGCCCCAAAGTATGGAGCTTGGTGAACTATGCCAGTACCAGAATCCTGAGTTACGTATGTATCATTCTGAACTCTAAATGCACCTTTCTCCTTATACTGTTTGAAAGTACATAAATTTGATGTTATATACTGATCGATTTTAGCAGACTTTACAAATTAAAATCAGACAGAATAGAAGACTACCTCAAGAAAGTAATCAAACAGTGGTTCATATTCTTCGCCTTTCAATTTTGCACCAGGGAATTTATCAAGAACCTTATACTCTTCGGGTTTTTTGTACAAGATTTCAAGACGAGCCTCCATTAAAATATATTTTTTGCCAGTGGCTGCTTCTACAAGTAAACAAAACATTTGAAAATTACATTTATGACCACAACACCGAGAGAGCATACACAGGCTGTAAATATAGAGTTAAATTTATTCTAAGTCATAAAATTTTATTTTCTCTTACCCTCTACAAGTACATATTCATACTCTGGGTGAACGCATAGAGCTATATTACTTGGCAATGTCCACGGGGTTGTGGTCCAAGCCAAAAGCGATACATCTGGTTTTGACTTCATTGGAAAGCTGACAACCACTGTAAGATAGCAAAGGGTTCAATTGAACTACTCAAAATTTTCATGGGTCTTTTGCCATTCATCAATGATACTTTTTAGCAGTTCTTCACGGTTTGTTCCTAATAACCTGCTGGATCAACGACGTCCTTATAGTTTTGCTGCACCTCAAAGTTTGACAATGGAGTACAACAAGCTGTTGAGTACGGCATAACTAAACTTCCACGATAAACTAAGCCCTTGTTCCATATTTCTTTGAAAACCCACCACAATGATTCCATGTACGAGGCATACATCGTTTTGTAGTCATTTTTAAAATCAATCCACCTTCCCAATCTCCCTATAACAGTCTCCCACTCTGCAGAATACCTCATTACAATTTTACGACATTCATCATTGTATGCCTTTATGCCCATTTTAGCCACATCTTCAGGGCCTGAGATCCCCAACTGCTTGTCAATCTATAAATAAAAACAAACAAACAAGTTAATCCATCATGATATGTCTGTACCAAATAAGTAGTTTGTTGACATTATTAGACAGAAAGTTTTTCACAGTGTAAAATTTCCTACCTCATATTCAACCGGGAGCCCGTGACAATCCCAACCGAACCTTCTTTCTACGTGAAACCCACTTTGATGAGCATACCTTGTGACCACATCCTTGATGGTTCCTGCTAAAATATGTCCATAATGTGGAAGTCCAGTAGCAAATGGTGGACCATCGTAGAATGTATACCTCGGCTTTCCCTTCGACTGCTTCAAACAAGAGTGGAATGCATCAATTTTCTTCCAATAATCGGTGATAATTTCTTCCTCCTTTGGGAAGTTTATCGACTCGGGAACTTGCTGCAGATCCCCCATCCCTTCAGACTAGTTATACAACTACTGACACACAAAACACAGCATAAAATAATTCAACAGTTTACACCATAATTTTAATTACAAACTTTATATTTAGCAGCTAATCATAGATAATGTAAGTACTAAAGGACGAAAAAAAGTATTTGCAAAATAGTAAATGTCACGAGACTGTAGATTTTTGTCTTTTGACTTCAACCTTCATTTTGTAAGGTAAAAACTAAAAAAGTTGAACTGACCAATAAAGGTGTAAATATTGCATCATATCAAATTAAACTTTCGATTGATTACCTGAGTATTCAACGTGTAAAATATGCACCGTATGGTCTTCCCCAATACTGATAAAAACACACCCAAGATAATAAACAATGCGTCAAACTGGCATATTATTATTATTTCTACAAAATTAGTTAAAATTTACACGTGCAAGTGTCAGCACATTTACGAAAAACAAATGATCACACTGTTATTATGAGTGAAAGTGAACGAACACTAGTATTACTACTGACTGACTATGACTGCCGGTTGGTCTGTTGATCCTTATGGATTCTTATACAAACGCATTGTTAACCATCTATTTGACCATGTGATGACGACGAGCCACACTTGAGCAGAACATCGTACAGAGCAGCTTCCTGTGGTGCCTGTCAAGTTTTTGCATAATGCCCCATTTTTGAATGAATGATATGATATTCTAAGGATAACCAGTCTTGAATCAAGACTCTTGATTGACGAGAAAAGAAACTTTGTTGCATGTTAGTTAAAATTAATCATAAGTTCTGCTATTTACTTGTCAATGGTCAATAAAATTGGCATCAGAAAATTGAGATAGTATGAAATGTGGTAAACATTTCTCATTATCACGCAATGCACTGTGTTTTGTAGACCCTGGAAATAGGATGTTATTCAAAAAATATCCATTTCCAAACCGTGCTGTTATTGCATACATTTTTG
>JAHZMZ010000164.1:0-12739 GCA_027743805.1 Lepidocyrtoides sp. E14
ATTATTATTCTATGGCTAGCATTGCTTGATGATTATGCCTAATTGTGTTGTAGGATACCAGAAAATTGAGAATGTCAAGATTTTAGGAAAATTAATTATTTTTGAATAAGTTACAACTTCAAAACAGCTTGTTTGGAGTCTATCATTAAATTATTTTATTATTTATTATTTTAAAAAGCCATAATATCATACAGCATACTTGAGAGAGCATTAACAAACACAAGTTGTTAAGATGTTTATTAATTTGGTGTGGAGTGTGGATCAACAGTTGTTGTTTTTATGCTAAAATGCTTTCTGCTTTCTGCAGCAGTGTGTGGTTCGGCTGGTTATTGAAATTGCGATCAACCATTTTAATAACCTCATGATGATGATAATCAGCATCATCGCATTTAGGTATATACTTAGTATACTTTTTCCTTCTTCTTGAGATAGATGGATGATAGCGATGAGCATATTTTTATTATTGCTGTTTTTTACGACAGTAGCATGAGAGAATGCAATTTATTAATTGGGTAAATTAACTGATGGGAGATGGATCGACCTCTTCATATTTACACATCATAATATTACATACGGAATATAAAATACTGCTTTTACGCGTAATTGAGCTTTATGAATATACTACTCGGTAAGCGGATATAACGACTTGTATGATTACTACTACTACTAGCATAGAATACTATAAGAAAAGTTGACCAAGTCGTTTTAATAACAATTATTGCCATAAAAATTGCTGTTGCCGATGCGAAAAGTGGACACAATCTTTCAAATAGTTGGGAAGGGCAGGTATATGTGCATAAGACAGAGCACACACAATGTACTGATAAACACTTGCGCAGGTAGGTATGCATATCATTCAAGTAAAGTGTTGATCAGCTTTACTATCTCGCCGTGTGTGTATGTACAAACATGGTACATTGGTTAGTTTCTTCCATATCTTATCAATCTGTCAAACTGCCCAACACATCAGAGGAGCAGCAACACAAGTTAGATATTTTGACTCGTTATCATTTCTTGCGTTCATTGAGACGAAAATCGCTCTCATTTTCTTGTTTTGTCAACGTGTCGTATCGTCCTCTTCAAGGGAGGAAAAACCTGTGAAGTAAAAATTAAGAAAAAAAAATTGGATTATAAGCAGCAATACGACTAAATGAAATAATGTGGTGGCTTGTTCAAATGAACCAAAACTACCTTGCCTAATAATAATGCCTCAACAATGTTGTCGTTGACCTGCTCGGTAGATGATAAATGATTAAAGATATACTAGTTGCATTTTGAACGATATATTCTTTAGACAACTTTGCAGTTGGAGTTGAGAAAAAAAAAGAATTTTACATTTATAGTAAATCTTCAATTTTTATTAGCGCCAATGGGCAATCCAATTTACAAAAAAGAAACAGCAGCAGTCATTCAATTTTATGAATTTTATTTCTACATTCTGCTTCCTTCAGATTGATACACATTGCCACACTGATTACTTTATTTGATTTTTAGAGGACAATTTTATTTCGTTAAAAAGGAACTAGATGGTAATGGTGGTGGAGGTACGTGTAGGAAGCGCAATTTATAAGGACATTTGAGAGCAATGAACAAGTGTCGAATTTTTTCATAAAAAATTACATATAAATTGGAGAAAGTTCTCAAAAGGAACAAGCTCAATCACAACAAAAGGACATTTATTATTACATCCAACAATATCAACATCCCAACCAACTACAGTACAACAATGACAACATCATCCATTTGATATTGACATCTCGTTATTGGGTAGATTATGCTTCTATTTAGACTGCCACTACAGCACTACTACACGAAATAAAAAAGGAGTTGCTCACAATTTAATATTTACTTTTTTACATTCATCGCCAACATTTTTCTCAAAGTCGAACAAAAATCTTCCTCGTAAATTTTAACGAAAAAAGAAAGATGCCCAGCCAATTTCTCACCAAACCTGTCACAAGGCTCCAAATTGTTGCTTGTATATTATTGTGTATAAAAAACCAATATTTGTATACAGTTGATCGTCATCTTCATCATCATCAGCAGCGTCACTAACAACTGCACCAAAATCACGATATGATACTGTGATGATGATGATGAAGAAGAAAAACTAGGCAAAAATGCGGTATTCTCTTTTTCTTGAGAAAATCCTAGGAGAGAGAATGATTGGAAAAGGTGATAAAGTCAGCCACTAATCCAATCTACTACGACCAGCAAACTGCTGCCACTACTAGTAGTGCTTGCTTGAGTAAATTTACATACACTCCATCCATCCATTACATATTTGATGGTATACTTATTTCTATCAAATCTCATCCCACCAACATTGTTGCAGAAGGAGTAGAAAATTGAGAACTTGAAATCATCTTCATCATCATCCTCCTCAACTTTGCTTTTTTATCCTGTTTTTTCTTTATTTTTCACTTAATCTGATATCAAATGCCATGGCATGGTATGCCATCCTGTCAGATGGTTCACCAGATCACGGACCACGTTACATTTATATTAGGTAGACACATAAAATAATATAATCTATTCCGATATTATTTTATACGCAAGTAAATTGGATTTAATCCATAATATTCATTAAAGAGCATGATGCACGATGAATGTTGCCACCACCGCATTTGTACTACTACTAGCATTAGTAGAAGATTCAAGCTCACACAACCAGGCCAGCAAACAAACACGCATGTAAATAAATGACCCAACTGGATTTTCTTCGGAGAAGATGATGATGACGATACGATTAGAAGATTAAAAAAGATGTGTGCCTGAGAGAGAGGGATTGTTTGTGCACGGTAGTAGTTGCAGCAGCAGCAGCAGCGGCAATAAGTAGCGAACAATAACAACAACAGCGGCAGTGATTTGATATATGTGTGCCTACCAAACTACATGCACAATACACATTATTTTACAAACAACACTGTTCTGTCTCTCTTCTTCTACCGCTATGCGGCTGTATGTAACAAGAGTCTCCGTCTTATTGTCTTCTTGTGCGAGCCTCTTCTCATGAAATTGTGTGGTTGATTTTTTTAAAGTTTAAACTTAACCCGTTAGATGATAAAGTTCACAAAATAATGTGTACAATTTTTTGGTAACTTGTCTCGAATTTTTTTCCTAATAAATTGAATAGATGGATAGATAGATAGATTCAAAAGATGATTTTATTATTATTGCATGGTTATGCACAATGCACTTACATAACACAAGATTCCTATCTTGGAGGATAATAAAACAGTTTGAGAGTCACGTTTTTACACAGTAATTTTGTTGTGATTCTAGCTACCGAAAAAATTGTTGTGGTTTCTCTTTAATAATAATAAAATATAAAAATCCCACGTTTCACAAAACCACAGACAGCAGGGAAAGAAGTAAAAAAATAAGAAATAAAGAGACACGAAGAAGAAAAAAACTGCAGTAGCTGTGTAGCATCAAATCATTATTACTTTTATTGCTATACAGAGAAACTTGTTAAACAAAATAAAGAAAGCAAAAGATCAGATTTATTTTCTCAAGTAATAAGTGAATTTCACGAGGAGTGAATAAGTTTAAGAAGAAGAAGACAAGGACGTTTTACTATAGGCCTCATCATCATTATTATCATCATCATTTTAAGAGATAATCTTCATATTTTACGAAAAACTAGAAATTCCGGGTCATAACCACGCGGGTGGTTTTTAAGCATGAGCTTTCAGCTTGCTTTTTACTAGACTAGACGTAATCAAAAACAAGAAAAAACTAAACTGCACTACTTGATACAGTTTAATCGGTGCTCTATATATAATGCTAAAATGTAATATGGTTTTATACAGTTCATTTTCAATTCTCTCAACTTAAACTTAACCATTTATTAATATTTCCTATTCTTGTTTTTGCTATTATAGTCTTCTTATTACACTAGCTTCCTTGAACATTTACAACATGCGCCCAAACGAAAACAACATTTTTACAATTTTGCTTACGTGCATTGTATAGGTAATCATCATTGTATTTTCCTTTCTCCGTCTTCTCTTACACACTTTTTACACTCTCTACCAGAAACAAAAGAAGAAATTTTCGTTTATTTTGATTACTAGAGATTATAAAGTGGAAATTCTTTTCGTATTGTTTCAAGAAAAATTACTTCAATAAACCAAACCATATGGCTAGTCATGACATAGTGCTAATAAAATCAGAGGGAAAAATATCCTGTTAGTTGAGTTTAGTGGTAATTGTAAAATGAATCCAAAAAAGAAAAAAAACGGAAAAAGCTTGCGTCTATGCCACTCAAATTTTTAGCTGCTCTGCTTTTTGTTCATGTTTCTCCTTGTTTTTTTTTTGCTGCTATTTATTTACTCTATTTATCTATTTAGATGTACTGACTGTATTTCATGTAATGCTTGCGTACTCAGATATATGGCTAGTCATGACATAGTGCTAATAAAATCAGGGGAAAAAATATCCTGTTAGTTGAGTTTAGTGGTAATTGTAAAATGAATCCAAAAAAGAAAAAAAAACGGAAAAAGCTTGCGTCTATGCCACTCAAATTTTTAGCTGCTGTGCTTTTTGTTCATGTTTCTCCTTGTTTTTTTTTGCTGCTATTTATTTACTTACTCTATTTATCTATTTAGATGTACTGACTGTATTTCATGTAATGCTTGCGTACTCAGATAACCAACTTTTCTATTAAAAAATTACCAATCAGTTTTTGCAAATGCACTTGGCTTTGACAGGAGAAAAGATTTTACCAAATAAAAAAGTGCACAGCCATCTACATAAATTGACAGTCCTTCGATAGAAAGAGAATCATCATTATTGTTATTATTACAAGAAAAAAAACAAGCAGTTTTTTTAGGTTATAACCAACCAAGATGTGTTATTTTCTTTCATTTCTATTATTTTAGACTTGGCTTTGACAGGAGAAAAGATTTTACCAAAGAAAAAAGTGCTCAGCCATCTACATAAATTGACAGTCCTTCGATAGAAAGAAAATCATCATTATTGTTATTATTACAAGAAAAAAAACTAGCAGTTTTTTTAGGTTATAACCAACCAAGATGTGTTATTTTCTTTCATTTCTATTATTTTAGCTTACTCACGATCAGGACACGATTGATGATTATTTTAATAAATTCTGGAGCAGCTAAACGTTCACCTCGTTATTATCAAGATTCAAGAAGAAACAGTATATTTTCTTGAAATCAAGTTCAGCCCAAGTTCAGGTTTATTACTATTATTATCGTATCTTATGGGTATCTATCGTTTATACCAATTTATTTTTAAAATTTAAATAAAAATGGATATATTTTTATTGTGTGTAGATGGTTGTATACAAAAAGGGCAGAGTTCTTCAAGTAGTTACACAGAAGCACAGGCACTTCACTTACGCAGATTTTATTCAAAACAAAGATATGTACATAGAAAGACGGGGGGATAGAAGGTGAAAAAAACAAGAAGCTTTTATATGTCTACCGCAATTCAAATAAACTTTTTATTCAGATCAATTTATAAAAATTCTTCGTTTTTCGCCGTCTTTTGTAATAAGATCATATAAAAAATTGCCACATGATATGATTGCCTGTACAAAGTTGTTGTAAAGGTCAATTGCTTACACAAAAATTCCTTTTTGATTACGCTAAGGTTAACCTGCCGCAAACATATCAACCGTCATTTCTTTTCTCTCTATCTCTCTCTCTCTCAAGAAAAAATTCTTTTCAGTACAAATTTATGCTAAACCAGCCAATTTAGAAGAAATATTTTTTCCCTTCTTGAGAGTTTGGCTGTTGCTAGCAAAAAGTTATTTATTGGGATTAGGTACATTTTCTTGTTTTAGGCTGGGTAAATTGAACAAACTTCGTTTTTCTTTGAAAAACTTATTACTTGCATTATTATAGTATCATCCTACAAGTTTGTGTACTGCTGGGAATCTCTATTAACCATTTTATTTGTGTGTGGTGGAGTCGATACACTTTATTCTTGCGTTGTCCATTTTCTATTAGAATATATGAACAACGAGCATAATAATAATATGGACATTGATTTTTTTCCCTTTTCCTTCTGTGAAGAATGTGTCATTTTTTATCTTTAATAAGAGACTAGCTGACTGGTGTGTTGCACCCCCTTTTTGTGATTATTATTGCAAAATACAAGAAAATAAGAAGTAAAGCTTCTGTGCGAGAATGTATAAAATGTTTCCCTCTATTCTCTGCTGATGCTCTTCTGATATACACCATCATCATCAACATCATCATATCATCCCATTCTTTTCTTGACGTTTTACCTTTTACAGCAATCATAATGGTCGTCTTGAGCTACCCTTATTAACGAGATTAGGCTCGTATATCAAAAAATTTGGGAAAGGAGAAAAAAAATGTGGAGTAGGCATATGTGTGTATACATAATAATCGACAATAAGTCAGACCATGTGTTTTCCACAGTTTGCATAATATTGACACGCGTTATAGCTACGCTTCCATATAGTAGGAATTGTAAATGAAAATTTTAAAAGGATTCACAGGACATGTCTTATTGGCCTTGCTTCTAAACAAAGCTGCTTGCATGCAACATGCCTTGTTCTCTGTCTTGATATGAAAACTATTTGTACATTTTTATTAGTTTTATGGGTAGGTAGGCAAGAATCAAGGTGATCGTTTTGATCTCACTTCTCTTTCAAGCTCTATTGGGTCTCTTTATGCTCAAGACAGTTTAGCAATCTTCCTATTATCAATAATAACATAACATGATTGCTTTTATATTGCTCCCACCACCACCACCACAAAAACACGAAATAATAATAATAAGAGGATCAAGGGGAAAAAGCTCCCAACTTTTTGGAGATTGTATAGACCGATCAGTGTTTGCTTTTGGCTAGGGCTTGGCTTTAACTTGTCTGTTGAGGAAAGGAAAAAATTTCTCGTGAATTTCTTTGCTTCTTTCTTAAAAAGAAGTAAACTCGTTTTCCTCTTTTTTCGTGAGTAAAAATTAGCCAGCAGCAAGAGGACGGCAAAAGTGCTTACCTATATGTACATGTATATAGGTTGTAAAAAGTGCTTACGTAATGTACATTGACGACGACATCTGAAGATGGTTTAAAGTTAAAAAAAAAAAAAAACTTTGCCATACAGAAAAAGAGCTTGATCAAGTGCAACAGAAATAATATTGTTTTTCTACAATTATTGTAACTAGACCATTCTAAAACACAAGAACAGGGCAGCATCCGTCATGTTATCAAACTTGAGTTAAAGGTGCGTATGGATGGATGATATACCCACGAGCTGATGACGAGATCCCTGTAATCAGTTGGAAAACTGCAGCTGAGCAGAGAATTTGAATAAAAATGAGAAAATTTGTGCGTAAAAATGTGCATACATGATTTTCAAAATGAGTTTACATACTATTAGTATTATTATGCCTGTTTATAAGACAATATGCATACATTATTATTACCGTCCAGTTTTGGATTAATGCCTCAGCAGAAAGACGAGTGGAGTCAGGCCACGGAGGGCAAATAAGAGAGCTGTCCATCTTCACTTGACTGTCTGAGCGAGTCAAATATAATTCTTGTTTGCTACTTTGTTACTTACTTACCTACTCAAATTTTTATCCAATTTATTCACATTTCCCCGTATAGCTAGTTAATCTCCACGTTCATGTTCACACACAGGTAGCCCGACGTGGCTGGCTACTTCTACTACCAGACTACTCACGACGAAAATTGTTAGTATCAAACTGATGATTAGGTGATGGCTCATGAATTTCATGCTTTCGTGAAAAACGGCAAGTCAATGAATGAGTAAATATACGTATTATTATACATGTACCTGTATTATATGTGGAAAGCACGACACGAAGTAAAGTACCTACACATTATTTAATGACTTATATGCCAAATTTTCTCCCAATATACGCTCATCATGCATAAGTAATAACAATAATAAACCTGACTCTACTTTGTTTTAATGTTCCTTTTTTACTGTGTGCGCTTACGGCTCATTATGCTTTTTTTGTAAAAAAAAAGATTGTCTCACAAGCGTAAAATGTAGTAGTTGCTTTTTTTCCTAAACTACTTACTCTTTTATCTCGAGGCTTGACACGTCAAGATTTATTCCTTTTTCACAGTGTAAATTCGATTGGAAGGAAACTGGTATTTATTAATGGACACGTACACTACATAAATACAGTAGGACAGGTGAAAAGAAAGTAAGTTGATGAGCAATGAGTTCATAGACCACTGGCCACTATCGTGAACCATATAAAGCTTGATTACTCCTTTGCTACTACACTTTATTGTCACACATGTTTGTATTTTTAGAAAATTAAATCTTTGAAAGCAGATGAACTTTCGACTTTATTGGCATTGTGCTCAGAGGCATCTATTTGTTGTATAAATTTACTCATTTGGCATCAAGAAAGAAAAAGGAATTACAATTACAATTACAACAAACAACAACAACAGCAGTAGCATTATAGGTGATGATAATGTTCATTTTAATGAAGAGTACAAAATTACTAAAGAGAAGACCGCGCACTGTTTGCTTCGCAATGAAATGATCACAATTCGAGACAAATTCATCACGAAATTGTAAATCGACTCATTAAAGATTTTGGTCATCATCACAATCATTTCATTCATATTATTTGCAAAGCAACAAAATTATTATTATTTTTTGCCTCTGATTAATTCGATGTAGATGATACACTTTATTATATGCTTTACTGGCATTCAATACGCAATAAATGATAGAATAATTTATATTCTAAAGAAAAATGATTGTACAATGGCTTGAAACAAAAAAGCTGTACCATTCACAAAAGATTGATTTGCAAACGAAGATGCCAATGATGACGACGAGACGCAAGCAAGGATATTATTTATCGTGAGCTAGTTATTGGCAATGTAATTTGCACTTAATAAGCAGCCTTTGAACTTTGATGAGAGAGCGATGAATGTAATCGATGTACACATCGTATTTTGCAAATATATGCTACAATTCATCTGCTTGCTTTTACTACAGCAAACAAATGGGGTAGAGCAAGTACTTTTATTCGAAAACTGTTCATGCATTTTCCTGTAAAATATAATCTATAACTTATTATTTGCTCAAGTCAAACAATCCTTCAACATTGTAGCAATGAAATGAGTGACGCATTTGCAACAACTAAAAGAAAACTTTGACAAACTAATTTTGATGCATCACAAGACAAAGTAGCAATAATATTAAAAACAAACGGGGACCGCAGAACCACGCAAGAAAACTAGGTTAAAAAATCTCAATTTTTTTGTTATTATTATTATTTTAACATTCATTTCATTACATCTCATATTCCATTTTAATTTTTTACAACTACTGTTAGCACTGCACAATACGTACAAATAATATCATACGAATTTTCCATTCATTACAATGTCCCTTAAGGCACAGAAAGTTATAAAAATTGTTAAGACTCTTTCCATGCAGCTTATCATGGTAGGCAGAATAAGAGAAACATTATAAAAGCAAATTTCATAAAAAAATCCTATCATATCAAATATCGGCTCCCTGTTGTTTGATACACATTCCTTATCCTCATCATCATTATTAATTTCCTACATAAATTCTCAATAAACCTACAAAATGATAAAATAAAAGCTGTTGAGTGAGTTAGCTGCTTGAATTTGCTTAGAGCATCTCACTCAAATGGTATATATGTATGCTATTTTGCTACTTGAGATGAATGCATTATAAAATGGAGTAAATTGTACTTCAAGCAGTCGTACAAAGGATATCTCATGATGATGATAAACTATGCCAGACTATGAACAAAGACAAAGTACAACACATGCATATGACAGGACGTACGCGGATCATTAAAAACATTGTTGTTTTTTGATTATGATAAATTTATGTGTGCTAGCATTACAAGGTAAAAAAAGCAGATCATGCAAGACAATTCGGAAACATTTTCCTTCTGTCACACAAGTCCTCTGTTCAAAAATAATGTTTGTCATAAATATTAAAAAGGAAGCTTGAATGTTCCTCTGCCACTTGCGTTTTGATCCTTTCGTAACTCTTGCAAAGTATATTATCCCTCTTGGTCAGCAGTAGCAAATCTAGGCATGTTTATCGAAATATTGAAAACAGAGCCTCTGGTGATGATGATGTGCATGCAAAATGAGCTTATAATCGTAACAAGAATACGTAAGAAGGCTTCTGGTAGGGTAGAACATTATAAAAGTATTGAAAAATTTTGCTTTTTGTTTTGCTCTTTTTGATCTGTGGTCACTCATGTCAGGTTGAGTTTGAGTAGTAGATTGAAGAAGTGGCGGTGGTGTAGCATTACACGTATACCTATAATCATTGATTACGTGGAATGGTAGAAAGGGAGCATTCTAGTAGCGACTTTTACCGCCCCCATAATTTGTAATTGCAAAATGTAAGCAAGAGCCAGTCCAAAGTGGTGTGGATGTATGTAAACACACGCATAAGTCATCATAATAGTTCACCAGCATGGCTACACCAAAGCACTTTTCAGCATTTCCATTCATAATTTATTGACTTGGCCTTTTCTTTGCTTAGAAGAAGGCACAACACTGTTATTACAGCGGTGGTGGTGGTGGTAATAAGAAAAGATATTATTCACATTCATAAAAATGGCCTAATGCAACACCATTCAAGCCAGCATGTTGATCCATGTTGTATAAGAGGCCATATCTCTTCGAAAAATCTTAATTGATAGTTTCCTATAAAATTTTATTAAATTCACGCAGACAGTTAATATACTTTTGTACTTATTAGGTTTTGCAGACACGATCATTTACGTATCTCTCATCATTCATTATAATCAGCATTGTACAAAACGTGGAATTTTTGCTTTAGATTTTTGAGAAAAAGGCTTTAATAGAAATCGAATTTTCTTCTCGTATATTATACAAGCCGCATTTTGTCAAAGATATCTCAAACTCTGGTGTTTATAAAGTAACCTGCGCATCCCACGAGATGAAAATATTGTGGTAAGAGCATTTACAGAGCTTTTCAGAACAAGGAATAATAGGCAACTGAATCATAACTCCTTTTCCATATTTTGCCCAAAGTAATCTGACAGAATAACCCAAACGCGCATCAGAGAAAAAAATATAATTTATTGCTTCCAATTTTTTCTCCATCTAGAATAATAATAACCAGCCTATCATGTAGAATAATAAGTCAACCAATTGCTTCTTGCTGTATGAAAATGAAAATCACATTTCAATTTGATGTGAAATTTGTAACAAAGTATGTAAAAAAAACATTTGCTGCCTGAAAAAATTCATATGCAGCCATGTGGGCAAGGTGCAAAGAATTGCAATAGTTTTAGTTAAAAACAAGAAAAGTAGTTGTATATCATATCTTTTGGTTATCTCCTTTACTAACTTGTTGTAGTGCAACTCTAATTTTTGTGATATCATCAAGAAATCCAACGAGATAGAGATAATGTTCACATGATAATATGTTTGCTTTATGGTAAAGTTTTTAAACACGTTTGCTTGCTTTTGCATGCATAATATTTGTGTATGTAATGGTATAATGATAGGCATCCTCGAACAACTATACACAGTCGCACACACTGCCATCTCAATTAGTTATGCTTTGACGCACTCCATTAGTAAACTTCTTATTATCACCAAGTAGCATCGTGAGCACCATCATCGTCGTCCTTGCTCTTCTCTCTCTGTGTGTAATTTACATGTAGCAGTCTGATTTTTTCAGTCCTGAAGAATTTTGTGCAATGTGCGACTCTTTTTTGGACAGATGTCAAAAATGAAAATTGTAATATGATGTACGCGAACAATGTCCTTTTCATTGTTTTTATTTTTATTTTCAGGTGTACACGCTCTTTAGCAAAAAGGGTGCTTTCGAAGAAGCAGGAGAAAAAACAACGAAGAATCAAGGCGACATGCCACGCCACCGCCACACGTGCAGAAAGGCAACAACGGACGCATTATTACTGTGATGATGATGATGATGATCGAATCTAACAAAACGAAATTGGGTATGTATTGAGATCTTTGGCAGTGCCTCCTCCTCAATAATTACAATAATAATAATAATAATAATATTTTTTATTCTCAAAGTTTATGCTAATACTGCGTAAATAAATTTATGACTTTTTTCACTTCAATTTACTAATGAATTGGCTTCGAATTACCTTTCAACTGTCACAATAACGTAATGTAATGCAACTGCCCATTAATAACATTTCAATAGTTCTACTAGCGTCTAGATAGCATACTTAAGATAGTACATTTGCATAAAATTGACATAAGTAAGGCTACCACTTAACTACCTGCTTACCAGAACGATGAAAAAATATATATTTTGAGTACTTCACATAATATTACTATTATGAGACAAGAAGATAGATAGATTACATTTGTCGTGGCTGTTTCAGTTTACACAAAAAACTGGATACGTAAATTACTACCAGATAGACCTTTAGTATTTGCATTAGTTTACTGTTGGGCTACAATCAATACAATGCATAATGGCATTGATAGCTTGATTGTTTAGATTGCAACCGTAAAATTCGTATAGCCCTTGATGGTTATATATCAACAGTCATCATGCATGCCTACTTGAGACAGACTTTCAAAGACAGTGTTGAAATGAAAAGGCTTTCGACTGGTTTTATTTGAAAAAGTTGGAATTTTCACTCAATGTTTAAATACTCCTCCATGTGGCGATTATTTCTCCTTTTTTAATGATAATGATAATGACGGTTCATAATGAAGATGATGTGA
>JAHZMZ010000165.1:0-38108 GCA_027743805.1 Lepidocyrtoides sp. E14
TATATTGAATAGGAAGAGTAGCAGTTGCAGCAGCAACATCTTCTCAGCGATATGTACATGCTTTACGGACACTTGAGGGAGATAGGGGTAGAGGCACAGACGGTAAAAGCGCTTTTAATTGGCGACTTAAGAAAGTATAAGAAATTACGATTTTGCGAAAGAAGAATTTATTATTCCTTTTCCTTCCCCGTTGCGCTGTTGTTAGCCGGAAAATTAAAGAGGACGCCAGATAGAAAAGTAAGAAGTTGTGCTGGAAAATACAAAAGTATAAAAAATGTTATGCATTCTACAAATTAGAGTACATACGAATGGAAACAGAAAGCAAGAAAGATAATTAAACGAAGAAATTTCGAGTTTGACTTGTTGGCCGATTCGGAGTGGAATTTTTATAATTCACTGTATCCATCTTGCACGTTCTTTCCATGAAAGGCGTACCATGCAAACTGGTAATTGACATTAGTAAGTAACTGTTCTGTCCTGTCGTCTGTTTTGCATATACTACGGTTAAGTGAGTTAACTGCCAAATTTCATTTGGAGATCTTAATTAATATTCATTGATTGCAACGCTTATATAGTGTCTATACATAAAAAGATAATTGGTTCATTTTCATTTCGACCGTTGCATTAAGCTGAGTGACAACAACAGAGGAAAAGAATAGGCTATAAATTGATCATTAATTATATAAGCAGATGCGCAAAGATTGTCCTATTCATTTGATTTGAATGAATACAAATTCATGGTTCTTCAACGTAAAAATTCTTTAGAGAAGCAGTTAAAAGTTCTCCTATGCCATGTTCATCTTTTATTTTATTCCTTTTGTCATAACAGTAAAATTTCTTTTTATCTCCTTTGAATAACTTTTCACGTTTTGAAGAAAGACAGTAATTATTTCCTACTGCCGTAAAACGAATGTTCGAATGGCTTATAAAACATAATAGAAGGGAATCATTTTATCAGTTGAAACAGCTTTATTCATCGTTTAATCTTGTTATTAAAGCAGTCTAAATTGAAGCATGCAAAATTCGCAGTCAGTTGGTTTACAAAATAACAATCTGGGCTCAAAGTTACAGTGTAGGTTTCGCGGGTCGTTATCACACAGTAGGACAAAAAAGATGAGAAGCAAAACTCTAAACAATAGAGGAACGACACTACCTACAAGTAGTTTAAAAGTTTTTACTTTTCAATGATTCAAATCAAATTCTGAAGCAGTAGTTGTAAAGTAGTACCCAAATATATAAGCCAAACTTTATAGTTCTGAAAATATTTGAGGGTGGTAAAAATTCAATTAACTATCCACCTGCTAAACTATTCTACTTTAAAATTTTGTGGACTAAACCAAGGCTCTGTCGAGATTACAAATCCGAAAAAATTAAGAAATTTTTGTTATAAAACTTGCCAACTTATCTTCTCGGCAAGGAAAATCCGAGCAAAGGTTTACCCTTTTGCTCAGCTCAGTTATTAACATTGACCGATTTTCATTACTATTTTGATCATGTCTTCTTCAAGTAGCTCTGTGTCAAGTACGCGAAACGGTAAGTAAAAAAACAAAAACTCTAGCATTTTACGAGTGTTTTTAATATTTGCTCGTTTTGAATTCAGTGCATGCTTTAAGAAAATAGGCTAAGGAAAGGGAATCTCGCTGCTGCTACCGCTAAAAAGAGAATTTTTCAGGATTTTAGTCTAAACTTTATAACGTACAAGAGCGGAAAAGCATCATGAAAGCCATTGGGAAAAGTAACATGAATTGATTGTGAAAGCGGATTTTGGTGTTTGCTGTGTGGATGTTTGGTTGTTGTTGTTGTTGTTGATGGCGGCGTGTGTTCCTCCCTTATGTTGTTTTTTCTCTTCTATATTATATATTGAGAGAAAATGTCTTCAGCAAAAACGAGCACTTGTCAGCTGTATTACAGCGGATAAAAAATTGGATTGTTGGAAAATTCTTTTCTTCCAGCAAATGGATTTTTATTTTTTAATGTTTGTCTAGCTATTTCCTTCCTGTGTAACGCACCAATACGGGGAGGTAGTACGAAAACAACAATATTTATACGCTAGTTTTATCCATGATGTACATTTTGTTCTTGGTTTTCCCTATTGGTCTTCTTCGCTTTCTAAAAATAGTACCACATACGAAAAATGTATGTCGATTCTAAATTCGCGTCTAGCAAAGTAAATATTGTGTTTTCATATACACAAGTACATTCGGTGGGGATGCCTAGTAGAATGCTACACGCTTTCACACAACTCCTTACTGACTTATATTTGATCCATGTGTGTGTCTCTAATGGTGGTACGTACTATAAGAGAGAGAGTTTTGTCTGCTGAACGCGATAGAGAGGAGTGTGCTCTTCAAGACCAAAAATATCGATTTCTGCCTCAAGAAAGACAGTATTACTTTTGCCTCTTGAACATCTTAATCAAATCTTATTGAAAGTATGTTTTAGATGAATTGCTACGTTTATTGTGTTGAGAAAAATGGCTTATTTTGTTATCTCCCATTCAATTGGCTTTGGTTTAGCTTGCTATTTGAAAAGAGAGCCGAGGACAGAGAAGAGGTATGAAAAAGAAGAGAAAGAACCCGAGCAAATGTTACAGGAAAATAGATGAAACAAGCAAGCGAAAGTTTGTTTTAAAAATTCTACCTACCTACATACCTAGGAACCCAACAGCCAATACCAGAAAGATGTGCAATATTCGATGGAAAGATAGCATCGGGGTAAAATTAATATGTATGTATATTGCGAATCATATCATCTAATATGAGCAATTTTTGAATCAGACCCATGTAGTCATTGTTATATTTTGTCGATTGAAAACGGCTCTTTTATTTCAGTTTTTCGCACAATCTTTGGGTATAATTGAAATAGAGGAGAGAGGAAGACTAAAGCATATCCTGCTTCCTCCCCATTGTTTTCCAACAAAGATATAAAACTATATTACATGAACTTGGAAACAATAAAATACAACAACCATTATCACTCAAATTGTATTTCGTTTTGAGACAAAATCGTCACAATGAATATCCAAGTAGATTTTATAGTTAGTGAAAGAACTCTCATCAAAATGCCTGTAAAATGACAGAGAAATTGAGCCAATGGCCCATTCCGATAAAATTGAGTTTTTTTTTTTTTTTGAATTTTCAAAGCATTCTATATTCGCTCTAGTCCTTCTCCATTTCTTTTAAACAAGTCCAAGAAAGTAGAAGGGCCATCATCATGACGAGGACGATTGAAGATAAAAGGCTGAGAATAAAAAAAGGAAACCACAGGGCATCCGTACTATTATGAGTTTATTCTATTCCAGCAAGTTTTCATCTTATCCCTTTTCTTCAGGCTTGTGTAGAAAACGCCAAAGAGATTCAAGTAAAAGCAAGCACAAATTCCCCTTCTTTCTCTGTTGACCCGCATTCTCTCAACATGACAAAACGTCTTTCATTTCATTTTGACTTGGTAAATCCTTCTACATCTAAAAGTAAAAGGATATTATTGTTATTGTGGAATAAGGCAGAAATAATAATAATATCCATGATACTTTTTCCAAAATAAATAATTGCATACAGTCGCTCTCATACTCCACTCACTCAAGTCAGTATTCAAAGCATCCAACTGGTGGTGGTGTCGTGGTGTGTGCTATGTTGCGTAACTGTGTGAATGAATTGAGTGTGGATCCGCACTCCGCAGTTCATCGACTGGTTGCATGAGTGCAGTACAAGTCTAGCTGAAAAATGGAAAGTAGAAACTAGAGGAACGGGTTGAGTTGACTAGTTGGATCATAGATCGAATAGCAGTAGTCGGTTCTGCTCTGGTTGCAGCTCGTCCTACCGGCGTCGCACTTTTTACCAAACTCTTCTCTTTCCTTCTCTCTCGTTTTTCCTTTCTACTACTTTGTAGATTTTTTTTAGGTATGCTCATTCAGCGTCTTTCCAAAGAAATGGAAATCAGTGTACCATGCAACCAGTCGGGCTCTCTGATGCATGCGTTCTAATACCATATATTTTTGCCATAATCATACCACAACTTACACTTTTTACCTATATTTTTCATCTCTAAAGTATATAGAACATTGATATAATAGAATAAGATCATGTCATAAAATCTTTTCATTTCCTGGCTGGAAAAGTTTTACATTTAACAAAAACTGGAAATGGCTTCAGTTTTTTTAGAAGGAAGCATGCATAATAAATGGATTATAAAAGTTTTCCTGCTTGGCTGATTTCAATTTAAATTGCAAATTTAGTGCACTTTAACAATTACAGTGGATTAAAAACCATTAAAAACAGCAATATTATATTATATTTTATAACTCTATTATTTCGATAGACAAAAGAAGATAAAAAAAACACTGTAATTTGAAATTAAAAATTGGCGAGATATAAATAATAATACTCTTCAATGTTTTGTTACAATTCCGAAAAAATAACAGTCGTCTCGGGATTTCACTACTTGTAAGTAGGTATGTGTTTTGGATTTTTCTATTTTTACATGCACATGGCACGCTGTGGTCTGCTAAGCATTATTTAAGATCGTACGGTTTTTACTGAATTAATATGTTGGTATGCTAAATGGCAGCACAAGCTTGGCTCAAGTTTGATGGTCATGCCACGCTAAATGCTAATTCATTACTTAATGAGTAAATAAAATCTTGAAGAGTTCTTTCAAGGTTTTTTTGTTTCGAAACGCTATGTGCCGATACACGATATCACATTCCAGAATATTTATTTTACTACCTTGTTTTTATTGCTTATCTCTTGTTCCATTGTTTATCTTATATACGCACTCACTCGCCTGCCACTTTCATTTCGACTTGGTCTCCCTCCGTGTGTATCTTTGAGTTCAAATGGTTCTTTTGTAATTTTGCTCGTGAAAAGATTTATACTCGCTTTGTATAATATCGTATATAAAGCGTTTGTTCATAAGCCCATATTTTTTATGTATATTATTTCTTCCCTTGTGATAATCAAGGGTACAAGGAGTCTCCACAACAAAAAAGTTGGCTCGAGTTAATGTTCCATCAAATCTTGCCGTGATGATAACACACCTCTCGGTAAAGTATAACTACTATATGATCATTCTCTATTCTGTGAGAAGAAGCTTCTAGGTTAATATATGTGTGCAAGGTTTACCAACTTGAACAAAATGATAGAGTACACTTAATAACCTGTTTCACGGAAAAGACGTAAAAACATGTGTGTAGACACACATCTTCTCACACGTAATGTACATGTATATTTCATTAATCTGATGCTGATGAGGTTGGTGGAAATTTGGTATAGGTATAAACAAACATGATACCCATGCATAGGGGTAACTCGCGTAAGGGTTGCTGAATATCCTGAATGGTAATAGGTAGGTAGTATTTATCCCTGCACACTGTCATGTAATTTTACGGTTCCCAACTCATCTCGAAATAAATAAAAATTCATGACAAAATGCAAAATTAAATATACCTATAATACTCTATTAGGGAACAAACAAACCAAGAAAAACATTTGAAACTAACAAAGAAAAAAAATCTAATTTTCTGTAAGATCAAAGATTAAGTTCCACCTGGAACCAAACAAAGTGAGTAGAAAGATTTATTCTTAACCGCATTGGAACCGTATGTCCCCAGCACTATTTTAAAATAAGGGCTGCTTGTTGAATTGAATGTACCACTACTACCTAAAGCCAGAATGGAATAAAGTAGACTTGGAACGAGCAGGATTATAAAAAAAAGTCTTTTATGATGTAAGGGGAGCAGGTGGAATTTTACCTGCTCATGGGGGTGGTCATTTGCAATCATCATTGTGTGGTGCATTGCTCTACTCATGACAAAGTAAAAAGTTATGCTGAGACAATCACTGGCTATTGAAAGTCAGTGTTGAGCAACCCTCCCGTTCTCCAGCTCAAGCATCAAATACGATTTTTTTTTCTTTCTTTTATGAGCCAAGTATTAAATAAGATATTTATACTACTAGAATCCCAACCAGTTGAGTGAACAGCAAAGAGCCAATTCCCTGTAATACTGTTCTCAGTACAAATCTCATTTCAGTATCCAATCCCTCATCTCATCTCCTTTAACGTTTGGTAAACTAAAAAAGGCAATGCTGTCTTTGTGTAAAGTCAAAGGATGTTTACAGCGTGCATAGCATCTAAAATGCGTTAAGCCATTGCCATGATTGATATCTCCTTGAAAAGGCAGGCAAGTTCGAATGCTTATGAAATTGCAACTTCTCCGGACAAGATTTACATTTCAGAAAACAAAATTGTTTTTTATCATTGCATATAAAGTTATTATTATGAAACATGACCAAGTTCCCAACCAGCTATAAACGAGCGTCTTTTTCGCTTATCACTCACATTGTTAAAGACAATTTACAAATCACAAACGGCATTGCCATAAATTCATCAATATTCCTTATAAAGCTTCCTTTTATGTAATCTAATCAAACAATGCATGTTAAATAATTCATGGGAGTATCCAACAGAAGGTCATCATTGTTATTGTTCAAAATACTTTTTGATCTAAAAGTGCAGATCATTTATAAAGTAGGAACACATGGTTTCAAATGGTGGTCTAATATTGATTTCTTCTGGGTAAAAATTGTCTGAAATCTTTGTAAATCCGGCCCACTCTGTAAATTTGCTCATTTTAGTAGTAAAAGTAGCAAGAAATTAACAGAGTGAGACGACGACAACATTCCATGATTACAAATTCATTGTACTCACGCTCAGCTATTAGTAGGAGTAGGGGCAAATGTGCAAAAAAATGAACATTGATTACGCAACGGTTTGATAGCAAAAGTAGTATGAGTTTACACAGTATGCTGATAGTCTTTTCTTTTGATTCCACATTTTGTAATTAAACCTACTACTGTTGGAACTTACGACGAAAACAAAAAAAGGAGAGACAAAAAAACTCATGGATAATTATTAGCTCATTCTACTGCAGAATACACAGCAGCTTTGCATAGTATTTTCATCATGGAACATGGTAAACAAACCCATACGAAGCTGCATCAAAACGTTCTTACCCACACTTCTTTTTTTTGGATAAAGAAGCAAAACAAGCATCAAGTTAGGTTTTACCATTACTGGTAAGTGGTAACAGGTAGCACATCAAATACTTGAAAATAATATTATTATTCTCCCTCTCAGAATCCCACTTTTCTCATACCTAGCTGGCCTTTTGAGAATAAAAGTAAGCTTGAACGCACTCCCGTTCCAGCTAACTTTTACTATTAATGCAGGCAACCAAGCCCGTTTGTATTTCAATCCATCTCATCATGATAATAGATTCAAATACAAAAATCTAGTAAAGTTAAAGCTACTAGAACTGAGCTAAACCAAGCAGCATTGAAAAGAATCCAAAGAGCCATACTAAAGAGCTAAGAAGCTTCGTACATTTTTTTCCACTTGAAAAAACCTTACAAAAGAATTGTACAGCATTTTCTACAGAGTAGCCATCCAATACCGCAAACAAACCAATATAATAAAGCCGTATTTATGGACGGACCATGTATGCACATGTGAAATACCTACTTTCGTTTAATAAAATGCATGTACCATGTACCAGCAGTAGCGGCAGGTAACACTGAAGAAAAAAAAACAATCCGTATTCTGTTTTAGTGTGACTCTTACAGACTTTGTTTGTTGGACATAACCTGGCTTTGCCATCAACCATTACAGGAATAGTGAGTATTTTTTGTACACTTTGTTTGTGCACAGGTACTCATCTTCTCAACTTTATAGCCACAGGGCACACATTTGTAAGTGTGGAGCTTAGTTCGGAGAGTACATGTGCATGCATATAAACAACATTAAGCAAAAGTTGATTTTGTACCATTTGTACCTATAAATGTTATAAGCAGTCGGTAAATACGTACATGGCGAGTAGTGTAAAGCAGTGCAATGCGGAGATTCATCCTATTTGAAAATTCATTTTCTACCTGTTTTTTCAAAGCCTGCTTCCATTTAGCTCTGCAATAAAAGACAGGTATAAAGGAAAGTGCATGTGTGCTTGAAAATGTGTATGAATACGTTCATACATACATTGTGACCGTAGATTTTTTTTCATTTATTTTTTTCTAAGGGTAACTTCCCCATTATATTACTAACAACAATGAAATCTTTGCATTCTCTCTTGAGAAAAGAACGAGCATTTACTTATTGTACTGTCGTAAATGATACAATGCACGTAAATGTGACGATGTTTAATGTGGATAAAAATGTATAAAGCTGTTGCTGCAAGGCAAAAAAAACAACTCATCTTTTGCTACATGTATCGCCTCTTCTCTTGTTTGTTACCAGTCCCAAGATCAGTGTAAAATTGTTGTAGTAGTCAGTCACAGGCAAGCAACTATGTAGAAACTGAAATCTACAATAAAACTAGTGGTAGTAGTAAACGTAAGGAATTTTTTTTGTTCATTATCTCAAAATGTTAGATAAAAGAGATACAAGTAGGTAGATCAGTAGTAGCGCAAAGAATACATCATAATAACATAGCTTGTTGGGTGAGGAGGGACTTTTAGTGATCTGTGATTGTTCTCCTTTGGAACCTTTCCAGTGTAAAGGTCTTCTCAAGTGATTTCCCCCACAACCGCAGTGGTGTGAAAACGCAAAAAAATGGAGCCGTACTTGTGTATAAAAGTGGAAAATTTTGGTTAATTTACGGCACTGCTTTCCGCACTACTCATTTCTTGGTGTCTTATCATTTCGAAAGAAATGCGATTTGCAACCATATATGAATTTTGATTCGCGGATACTATTAGTATTTTTAAACAAACAATATACCTGCATTTCAATTATGAGTAAAAAAATATCATCCTCCTCCAATGGTTGAAGAAATGTTTACATCTTAAAAATCATAACTGAAGACTATCAGGGTATGCATTCTTTCTTGTCGTGAACAAATGAAATACATAAACACGCACATGTATTTATCAAACGGATACTGCTGCAAATGTAATAATTTTAGGTGTTGAAAATGTTGTGATAATTATTAACAATCTGAAGTAAACGGTAAACAAAGGTTTAAAAAAGTGCCGGTGGTGATTGGTTTATCTCCTTTCTAAATAAAATCTTTATAATGATAATAATGCATTCATTATTGTTGAAAATTTCGGACTGCATACTAGTTACTAATTATTTGTAGATTAAATTTTTATTAGATGATTTTTAGTAAAAAAATAATATTGACAGTTTAGGAAAAAAAATAACTTTTGTTAAAAGTGATACGATTTGAGGACTGCCATACACGATAGGTTACAAAGGTGCCATTTATGACGAGTGATTTGTGTCTGTTTTGATAACAACATGTTAAAGTAGAAAAACAAATTGCAAATTACCGATAGTAATATATGCAAAATGCTCATTTAAGGTGAAGTGAGTCAATAATTTGGATTGCAGTAATTATGTGGCTTTCAGCTAACTGTTTTGTGATTTCTTACAAATACAAATAAACTAATGTAAACCAAGCTATTTGAAAGTTTAGCAGTTTCATAGACAAATATTGTGCTCATCATAATTTCAATAATTGCAACCTGAATTGCGCAACTTTGTAATTGACCGCATCTAAATAATGTGTAATAGTTTTAAATGCTTGCTTGTGTGAGTTGGTGATAATATTGTGTCTTACTCTTATTTTAAAAAAATACTCAATGAAAAACTATTAATTGTGAATGTAAGGAATTGTTTGGATAGACATTTTTATATACGTAAGTGCCATTTATGCATCACTTTTACCCACATTTATTATAACTATACAATTATGCGTGTGCTTTACCATGAGTGAGTGATGAGTAATAAACGAATGAGTTGCATAAAGTTGTAAAATTATGGTTACAAAACTGCAAAAAAGAATATAATATTTTAGTTATGTACACTCTTCCTGAATCATCAGTAATAACCATCAGAAAAAAATACAGGTAGTCACGTTGCCGGTACATTTCTTCACTTTCTGCACGTCAAACAGAAGCTAATCAATTCAGGTTAAAATACACGATAAAATTGTTTGCGTTGAATTGATTAGGTAGTCATTTTGTTAATTTTCTATGAAGATAACCAAACCTGCAAACACTGTTTATGGCTGTGACAAAGGCATTTTACATGTCATCAACAAACCAGCTTATCTGAAACGACGTTTTGAAATGTGTGGACGATTGCACAGCGCTGCGTCAACTTGATATATGTAGATAAGCCATTAAAAGTAAACAAATAGTATTTACTTTGCTGAGATTTTCAGTGAACATACCACAATTGTGAATGGTATAACTGTCAATGTATATTGGCAAAGTCAAAGTTGTTGTGTACTTAGAAGATCTGATTACTTTCAAGCTAAGCTGCACACTCCAAGAATGTGCTCTATTTGCTACGTAATTTGTTGTGTAGAAAAATAAATAGAAAAAATGTAAAGCTTTCGCTGTATAATTTGATTTTTGTGGGCGTCCAAACATTTTAAATACTAAAGTGCACTCAAAAAATAAAAGTGTATTAAAACTAAAAATGAAAAAAATGAGGTAGCAGGAACAAGTTAGAAAGTTTTGTCATTTCCATTGAAATTCATGCACGATCACTACCTCCGCTTTGCTCTTTTATCATCACAGCCTCCCCACCACCATCATCGTCATCATTATTGTCAGTATTGCCACCTTTTTGTTTGCTGCTGCTACTCAAAAGGAATATGAATGAAAGGGATTGTTTCTAGACAGAACAGAATGATTGCATTTCATTTATTCCTCCTTTTTGTCTAGGACGTATCTATAAAACCATTAAGAAGCGCAAGTCGTAAAATTATTATGACACGAAATTATCACGGGGTTAAAGGAAAGTAAAGTCATTAAAATGTAAATTGAATTTTAGTGGAAGGCGAAAAAGAAAGGAATGCCGTGTGTATTCACGATCCTCGTTTGTTTCAAAAGGCAAAGGAGATGAGTGTATTAAGCAAAAAGTATAAAAAAACTGTGATTCTCTCTCACTCTTTATTCTGAACCCTCTATATTATATTCATCTTGTTTGATTCTTGCTTAAGACGACGATGATCATGCTCTATGATATAACTATGTGTGTTTGTACTCTTTGTATCATCATCCTTCTCCTCCAACAACGAACCACTACAATATTACACCGTGAGGCATGGCAAACCTCCGTTTATACGGAAGGGCCTACAGGAAAATATTTTTTACGTGGTTGAATAATAAATAGGAAGCTCTTTTTGTTTCCATTTTGAGTTTTGAGGGAAGTGCTAGATAAAACGAGAGAGCCCTTTTAAAGTAACTTGTATTATTAAAACAGATATAGCGTGGGATTTTCGGCTTTTTTCTGAATAGTTTACCACATTGCTCTATGAAAAAGTTTAACTTGTGGCATTAATTCCCTCGCTGTTTGAAACGGCACTCTCATGCTTGAATGAGGATTTTTTATACTTAATTTAATTAAAACTTTTGGTTTTCACTATTTGCTAACTCACAGCGCACGCACAGTGTGGCAATATGTATCCTGTTAAGTTCGATAACTTCATGTAACTACTGTAGTCACTTCTATGTCGGTTAATTTTACTTTCGTCGTTACACTGTCAAGTTACAGTGAGGGAGGACTGAGGACACAGGACACGGCACAATATTGATTTTGTAAACCTGGTTGAAAAAGGAAAACTGAAGTGTCTTTAAAACATTAAAACGGATGTAGACCACGTTCAATTTACGTGTATTCCCGAAATTGGAAGGATGGAATTTGTACACGTTATCCTCGAAATGAGAAAGGAACCTTGATTAAGACACAAAGGATATTTATCACAGGATGTCAATTATGATTACTAATGATTATTAAAAATGTGCATGCGTGTATCCGTGTTGATGTAATTTAATACTATGTTTTGAATTGATTTCGTGAATACTTAGTCACAGTTAGTTTTCTTTTCCTTAACATTTGGTTTACTTATCAGTGTACTCCAAATAAAAAAATAATTAAGGGAGATTGCGCTAGATATGAATGTATTTTTTCATACAAAAGTATAAGTTTAATATCGAATATTATAAGCGGTTCATAGTATTACAAACTAAGCTTGATTAAAATTCAAGCAGAGAGGATGCGGAGGATGAAACTTACATTTCCTAGAGTTTCTCTGTGTACCATAATTCATAGAATCAACTCATTATTATCATCAGTCTTCTTTCAAAACTTTGTTGCGACTGAGGACATAATAAGATTTGTGTACTTTGACTTTTTTCTCGCTTACGTTTTGAAATTATGCATGTACAATCTCATAGGATAATATTATTATTGTTAATATTGTAGGTAGGTTGCTGAATGTACATACCTAGTTATTTATAAGGAACTAACGTGTGGTGTTTTCATGTATAAATATTATGCATCTTATACATATTATGCTTACACTCAAGGAAACACGATATATAATGGTGTCTAGCGAAGCATGCATTTTTAATGATTATTTAGGTAGTAGATAGTTTCACATGACTTCGCAATGAACATGAAAGGAAAAAAGGACGTTTATTTGCACATCATCCTCATAGGACATGTTTTAGTAGCCAGTAAGTACACACCTGTGAGTTACTTTTTTGGGAATACGGTTGATGATGGTGGATTCTTTGAAAACTACTCTGAATCTTTTTAAAAGAAGGACTTGTTGTGTTACTTTCTTGCTACGAGGATAATATGCTATTAATTCATTAGAGTGCATTTTTTGAATTGATGAATGTGATGGGGATTGCGGTTAAGAATTTACTATTTAATTTTGATTAATGATACAAGTTGAATCTTTTTGAGGTAGGTTGCAGCAGCACCGTCGTTGTGTTATGTTGAGTTTCACACGAGGTCGACACTGACTTTCTGTAAAATATGCGACTTTATTTGCCTGCTTGCCTAAAGAAGAAATGCTAATTGAGTCAGGGTAATGTATACCATACGCTCATTCAACTTAAAATTTGTGCGTAAAGTTGGAAAGTTGAAAAAAAACATGAGACAACGTAAACACGTTCATCGTCATTAAAGATACATTTTTTACAACATGAAATACATACCTATATTGTTATTGTAACTGTTTGTATTATGTGACATCTGAACTCAATTAAATATTTATGCATATTGTTGTACCACTTTTAATATGAACGACTGTATGTAGTCTACAGTTCGACACTCTACTAAATGTAGGCAAGTACTTCTAATTTACGAGCAGTTTCTCTCATTTGAACAATGTTTTGACAAAGAAAGTTTGGTGTGATGTATGCAATAACAATGTCCACTCAGGTCACACCGACGTCGTAACGAGTTGTTTTGCCGTTACTAGTGTAAACCTGATGAGTAAAAGACTTGTCTGCTGTTCAATTGCAATGCATAATTCACTCATCAAAATGCGGTATCTCTTTATACCTTAGTAGCTTACTCTTTTGTGGTGTATATATTATGCATCAAATTTCTTGTAGACCTGATTGGTAAGCATGAATGATAACTCACTCATTGTCAGCTATTGCGGCAATGACTTGATAAACCATAAAATCAGTTTATACAAAGAAAATCGTAATAATATTTACACGCATACGGTCACAATTAAATAAAAAGTGCATATAATAAGTACAGAGAGTTATAAAAATTGTAATAACTATCTAAATATGATATTTAAAATATTTATTTGCAGTGTAATAATGGGTACTAATAATGTACATTCGTCCTGTAAGGAATCACTCTTTTTTTTACCGTATATCAATGCACTTGCTACACAACAACAGTATCACTCACAATCCTTTTGATTTTAATCTTCTAGTAAACAATACTCCCTAAGTATTGCAAAGTAAAAGCGTTACGCTTAAATAGATACACTCTGAGAAAGAAAATCAAACTATTATTTCATTATATCAAACACCACACTTTTGTATTTTTTTTTATTCCATTGTCAGTGTTTCGACTTGACTTGAGTGAGTTATGGCATGCACTTATGTGAATTTTGATGATGGCCGTTGTTAGTTACCGATAGATATGATTGTCTGACTGGTTGTTCTTCAGCTAATCAGAGAGGAAATTAACACAATAGGATATTATACGAAAGAAGAGTATGAAAGTTACAAAGTAGAAATACATTTACGCCTTCAGTTCGTGAAGAACCAAATAAAATACAATAAAAAGACTCATGACCGAGCAAGTAGATATTGATATGTAAGCATGCTAAATCCTTCACGGCTTGAAAACAGGTGCACGATCTCTCAGTTCAGTTCTGTCATAAAAAAGGCAATCAAAGAAATTAGATGATTTATCATAATCAAGTGTGCACTTGCAGCACTGCGATAATTTCAAAAGGAAAACACGCTTAAATTTGATATTTTATATTTTCAGCGTAAAGCTTGCATATACAGGCAGGTGCATTGGACAACAATGCAGAGCAAGGGAACTGACAGATGATGATACAAAATACTTATACCTAAATAATATATGAAATAATATAAGCTTAACAACAGCCCTTTACGTCTCATCAATACAGAAATTACATCATTTGAAATCTGAGGCACTTCTCAATCCTGTATATCAAAACACTGTACTTCATCATTTGAAAGGAACACATCTCAAATAACAGGATAGCTTTGGGCAATTTGGAAGCATGAGTATACGCTTTGCATTGTTGGTGTATCACATCATCTCATCATCATCATCAAAAATTCTTCTCGTCTCTTCTCATTTCGTTGTCCTGACCAAGGTTGAAATAATGCTCAATGATATTGTTTTGGTTTCTGATACGTATACCTATGTACAAAATATAAATGATTTGTATGCAGCATATATCATTACACTCTGCCACTTACTAAAAAGTGCTGCCACGGACATTACTTTATGGAAGGAAATACTTACTTGCATAACGAAGAGAAAATATGAAGATGATATGATGAGAATTGTTATGGATTCTGACGTGGCCCATCCTTGCATTTTCCTTGATAGATGAGCTTCCTCGTTACTTTTCCATTACACCACCACATTCTTTTGTGCACTTGACATGAAGAGATACTACTTGCACTCTCTCACATTTATGTACTTGAGCTAGCAGTGCGGCAGTAATGTGTGTATTTTTGGCATTGTAAAGTTCTCAACGAGCATCATTATCATCTGCAGTTGACTTGAGAGACAGAGAGAGAAGAAGAAGAAGAAGAAGAGTTTTTAGTTCTTGGACTGAACTATATAAGTGAAATCCAAAGATAAAATTTATTTATCTTCTTTTGCCAGTATAAATCCTTCAGATAATACAAGGAAACTTGTGTTAATATCTATTAATGTGTCTTGGGATGAAGAAAGTAGCCATAGTCATTCATCATGTATTTTACAATGTTTTAAGAGCACCACTTGCTTCAGACATTCATTACTATTCAAGCAGGAGGACTCGCCTCACGAATTAAGCTTGTAATGAGCTCACCAGCAACAATCGTCAACATCAAACATAAAGCTTTCAAAATCCAACTTGTAGTAACTTTAACGTAATTTATTGCTATAAGAGGTAAAATGAAGTAAAAACGTTTGAATGAGGTTGAATTTTACGGTAAAAATTCAAAATACTAAGCACATCACACCACCAAAAGAGAAAACATGATGTGTCCCGTACAAAAAAAAATTCGGCCGGATACCATCTTCTTTTTATCCCGTCTGGTTTGTTGCATTGTTCATTTCAGGGTATTGTGGTATCTCAAACAATGGGTGCAATTTGGCAATTTTTAGTAAATAAAGTAATATCTCTCTCCTTTTCTTCATCGTTATTATCGCTGTACATATCATAAATACCACAATTGGCTATGGTTTCACAGCAAGATACCTGATGTGAGCTTTTCAAAAAACTAGTCAAGTTTTACAAGATTGCGTTAGAAAAAACTCAAACTCCTTGACTTGATGATCATCCTCTTATCATGTCCTTACTTTACCACACTACAACCGATTGCTATCACCGTTTTTATCATCATATTACAGCACTAAAATTATAATTCATTATCTTTATGTGAACATGTACACGTTTCTCCGTTAAAAGTTTACCTTTTTGGTGCTGTACTGGCACTCGAAACAACTGAATATAGCTCGTAAAAATAATATGAAATATAAACCAGCACGATGATATTGCTTTCAAGCACTGCACCGTAATTTTGAATTATGATGCTGACCATTTCACTTGCTATTATCTGGTGAGTATTACCAAAAATTATCATAAACAACGGGATATGCCAAAAAAATAACAATATCTCCAATGTCATTTAGCAAACTACCAGATGAATCACAGCAATTACGGAAATATTCTTTGAAGCAAAACTCCTCTTTGTAATGAATACTCCGTAATAATGCATAATATAAGATTGCACCACTACATTGTGGTGGTCTACCTAAGAAAAGTAGCAGAAACATTTTTCTAAATTATTATAAAAATACACATTGTAAAAATGAATGGATTTTTTTGTGCATTAATAATAATCACAACTGCACAACAACAACAACAACCAATTTTGTGGAAAAATGTAATATGCTTTATTACCTTTAAAGGCAAATATGTGCAATCTAAAAACTACCTCTACCACCACCAGCCCTCCCTCATTAGATACCTTTTATGAGACAGCAACTTTTCAACTTTTTGTAAAAAGATGAAGAGAAAAATTGCAGTATCATTTGTTTGTTTTTTTCTTGTTGACTATCGTCATCATCACCGTTCAATGAGCAAAAACATAATGAGATTGATGCTTAATTCATTTACAACTGCATACTTTTATGACCACTACTAGTAGTTGAATACAACTACATACCACATCGACCCAGGAAAAAAATTATACAAACGCGACTTTTACCTTTTATACAAACATGTAATAATGGTTATAGAAGGAGTAAATTTTTATTATAATTATTGAGCATTAACATAGTATTATTACCTCTTCTCTAAGTAGTTTAAATATGTTGCTATATTCTTACACAGTAATGTACCAGTTTGTGACTGATGGCAAAGGAATAGGTATATTATTCTGCTGCTGCTGCTGCTCCTGCGTCTTCTGTGACTAACAACTGGTAATTCTTGTTTTCATCACGTTTCTTTTTGCTTGTAAAGGAGCACAATGACGAGCATAAAAAGCCTTGCATTTTCAAATAGCCGTCATCACAGACAAAATAATAATAATAAGTAATGATACATTAATTCTCGCTGACTTAAAAACATTGTTCCTGCTGTTGATGACTTAATGGGTGTGGAGGGTCCCTGAGAGGAAGAAGTAGAAAAAATTGCGTACTTCATACAAAAAAAACGTATATACCAGTAGGTTATGTACATATCTACACACACTACTGCTGTACTCTATTAGTTAAGTTGTTTGTTGGAGTGAACTTTGTGTGCTGAAAGTGGTCTCCTGTCATATGAAAGTGTATTAAACAAATGACCTTTTCTTTCGTTGTCGTTGTTGCGAATTGAAAGAAGCGTCAAGCTAGAAAGAAAGAGGAAGAAGAAGAAGTAAAATGATGATGGTGGTTGGTGGTAGCGTTGATGTGGTGGTGGTACATGTGTACCTACGCTCATGTCATGTCCTAGTCGAGAATATTTCGGTTTGAATATTACATGTTGTGTGGGAAAGTATGTGTCCCACTGTGGGAGTCTCTTGTTCTCACCCAGGCATTGTTTCGTTTTGTTATTGATGTTTTTCTCTTGTACTATTTCTTTAAAGATCATAGTAAAAAAAGCATAGCATATTATATTATAGCTGTACAATGGAGTTAGGGAGGGATGTACGTGTGTGTACCTAGGTATGTTCATTTTGAAAGAAGTGTTTCTCAAGTCTCTTGTTCTCATCTGAGGTGCTGTTGACCGGAATCGTTTTACACACAAAAGGTCTAGTTCTCCATTTCTGCTCTCTCTCTCTCCTTCTTGCTGCAAGCCACAAGCTGAGTGGGTGAATATCTAAAAAATAAGCACGAAGAAAAGGAAAAAACACATAGACACAGAAAAGCTGCTGCTGTGGGATCGTTATCATTGGTAGTATATGGGAAGAAGTAGTAGAAAACAACTTTTTTCTTTACTTTTCAAAAAGGTGAATGAGTGCATTCTTCCGCTTTATTTTTCGTCCCAATCCTCATAGCACAAACATTCTATTAAGTGATCGCATCTTTTTCTATCAAGATATAGCGTGTAGAAAGAGACAATTGTCACGACACATGACTTAATCTACATTTCAGAAGTATTTACAGCTTTTGTTTGTTGTTGATAGATTCCATAACAAGTATTGACCATTGCACGACTTGCTGCTGCTGTTGCTGCCGCCACTGCAAACGCTTGAATTTTATTGCTGATTGTATTTTTGCTTAAAAAACATGCTTTCTATTTTGCATTCGTAGTCAGTCGTACTTTTGTATTTTTTAGTGCTGATGTTACTATTTTTAAAGAGAGACAAAAACGGCACTTTGCGTTCTGCCTAGCCTGACGCTTTTGCGTCATTTGATGCGTGATGCTAGTAAAAATAAGCCTTTTTGATAATCAACTGAGGCATGTTTTTAGTTGACGGAGACAATCTATCACCGTCTCGTTTAGTCTTATCTAGCTATCAGCAAGAAAACGAAGACAAGAAGAAGAAACGCAAAGTGTTTTCTTGTTTTTTTTTCTCTCTCTCTCACTTTCTGACCTTTTTCTTTTCTTTTTTACTCAAACGTTTATCTCGTTTTTGGTTTAGCGCATGTAAATGTTTAAGTAAATGCCATTTAATGTATGTCGTATAATATTGTTTGCAAAAATACTAGTGTCGTAAGTGAATACAAAGTGCTACTTTATGTGAATTGTAGTTTTGCATACATCAAGTTTCTTAAAATTCGCATATTTTGTTATAGCCCTAGCAGCTCACCAGTCACTGTCAGTTTTATTTAATGCATGACATGACACTACAATATTAAACTATATTTTGTTTTTCAGCTGTTCTCAACTGGCCTCGGCCTTGTGCGTTACAAATCACATACAACACAGTCTGTATATTAAGCATACAACAGCAATTTTTATGGTTATTGTACTTCTTCTTTGCAAAATAGTTTGGTACAAGACATTTTCTCAAATGTGTGCATTTTTAAAGCTTGCACAAGTGAGATCTCTTGGTGTAGTAAAAATCCTTATCTTGTAGTACCTACAATTCAACATGGAATGGAAAATGGTCTAGTCACGATAAGCAGAGAAACTTGAGTGAAACTCGCAATATAAAAATAAAAATGTATGAAAGTACTGTAAACCCAAAAATGTTCAAGTAAAATAGTAGAGAATGGGATTTTCAGGGAGCATTTGATTGAAACAAGAAGACACAAACGAAATTAAATCAGCAAAGAGATCTCTAGAAATCTCCTTAAATATTTGCCGAATGATGCATTCTAAATCCTACTTTGTTTTGGTGAAATGCTTCTTTTCCATGTAGTCTGGCAAGTAAAAATAGTAAACAGAATATATGGTCTTGTGTCTCGTTTTAAAAAAATCATAAGTTCCATTGCATTGTTTTCTCCATTTGCTTGTGAGTAAATCTATAAAAAATAATGGTGAATGTGGTAGGAATGTCTTTTGAAATGTTTCTCTTTTTACAGTTGGAATGCAAAAAGTAATGTATTTTAACGGAGATATGGTAGATTTGTGCAATTCATGAGCACATTTATTTGTTTTATTTGAAAATTTACGATTCATTTTGTTGGTAGCAATGCCATGCATTCATCATGATTCACGACTGCCATGGCCATGAGCATAGCAATGCCTCGGAAAAAAAACTTATCTCGTTGCATTTATCACATTTTACATTGTTTTACTACCTGTTACAAGACGAAATTACTTTAGTCATTGTTTGCGTATGGAACAAGCATTCAGGGACTTATTTTTAACATCTCTCATGAATTTATAAAATGGAAAATTTTTGCGCAGACCTTAAGACTACCAATTTTTCTGCAGTTTTTGAACTCTACCTGAATACTTGCAAAAATAGCAAGACATTCAGCATACAAATTATGGTCACTTACGAAGCGGAAAAAAGTTTTCTGATAATTGATTCAAAAGATACTTGATTGTTAGTGATAAAATTGAAGGATAAACTGTGGAAATAAGCAAGAAAGTGGTTGGAAACAACCTGCCAAATGGCACACCATACGGTTTTGTTGTAAGCAGCATCAGCTGCAATATAAATTATACGAATACTATTTCTCCCTAGTCCAATAATCCTGGTAAAAATCGACAACCTTCACCAGCTCACTGTTATAACAAATAATGGAGCACACGGCAAGTGATGGGCAGCAGAAGCTAATAATGACATTAACGTAAACGAGGGTAATGTCATCATCGTTTTTCCAAGCAAAAAATATTCTCCTCCAACTTTTTTGCTACTACTTGTGTCTCCAGCATTGTATGTACTACTTTTATATTATTACTGGTTTTCATACCTTGGAACTGCTGTTCAAAATGTGCTGTAGATTTGAAATGGAAAAAAATGTCACAAAATCATTTTATTCAGTTATCCTCACCAGCCGCAGCCAGGCGAAAATGTTCGGACTCTGACAACGAACAAGTGTGGCTCATCAAACGAAATGAAAAAAGAGAAGGTCTAAAGATAACATTCGCAATCAAACCCAAATATCTAACATGCTGTGAACATTGTGTCGGTATGTGCAGCCCTTATACCCATGTATCTGCACATATATGTGTAGGTATATATAATAAGTAGGTACACATAATAAATATATAGATACTGTTTTCTACGTGTACATAAGATCTCAAGTATTTTTCTATCTTAATAAGCGACTAGGGTAAAGTTGGCAAAACCTTCAACTCTTCTAGCTGGCTGATCCCAACTTTCATGTCGGTTCCGTGTTTGCTTGACTAATTCTCACTTCTACCCGAGCTACACTTATGTATCTTATGTGTTGGCAACTAGCAGCATACGATAATTGCGATGAATCATCTGTAGAAAAGTACGCCTTGTTCGGTAAGTGTTCGCAATGTAAACCGCAATTCACCAGTTACCCACTTTAATGTATTTTTATGCCATCAAAAGTAGCAAACTTTTATTTATATACCATTAGGTTCATAACGCAGAAATCTTAAAACTGTTCTTGCTGTTTTCGCGCACAAAATGTACTCAAGAAAAGCCAACTTTCTTTGTACCTTACGCTCCCTTGTACCTTGTAAAACTGTAGTAGTATTGACTTAATATCCCAAACTTTATCTCATTTGCCGTATATTGATATTTTTGGTAACATTTTTGGCACAAGTCAATTTTGTCCCGTCCCTTCTGCACTATAACCTGAAGTGCTGAAATTTGCTCACACACCTAAAGTTGATTTTGGATGAAATCTTAGCAGGATATTATGTAGATAGATACATGGTAATAGTGCCTATGTAATACATTTTTGGTGTTATTGTCATCAAATTATTTTATTGGATTATGTCTATAGCTCGCACTCATAGACACTCAACCGCATCAGGAACATGGTTGTTGCATTGAGGAAGAAACAACAAAGTTAATACATTTTCCTGGTTATTTAACGTTCTCCGACATAACGACATTTATCGCATTACCCTTGTCTAATGTTATTGTCTACACTTTTGGTATGGTACATTGCTTACGCGAATGAAAGTGAGTATAGAAAATCCAACTCTCTTTCTCTCTCTCTCTCTTTCTATTACAAACAATACAAATCAGCGTTTATGTAAAAACAAGGAAAAATAGGAATGTACTGCTCACAAGCTACGAGCACAATTTTATATTGATACACTTACATTACGGCTATACATTGCATTTGTATGTATGCACAGGAAGGTCCAAAATATATAGTAGTCGGTGGTTAAAAAAACGTGCACACAAGAGATTGTAATAATAATTTTGCAGTGATCAGCAAGTAAAAAAAGAATGGAAAAAGAGTGGGGAAGATGTACATATTATAATACTTCGTGTGTTTTTACGTTCAAGAGGATTATCGTATCGATCTTTGTGTCGTCTTTGTATGAGCATATTTTACTACATTACGGTGATGACGATGTACCATTTTCTAAGAAAGATAATATACGAAAGAAGAACAGAGTAGATTTATCGAAAAGAGATTCAGTTTTTGGAATGCTATTCATGTACAAAGCTGTTGATATTACTTTGAATACTCGGTATGGGGTGGTGGTAGAGTGTGGTGATATGTGTGTATGTCCCCTATTTTGTCACAGGATTTTTACTCATAATATTATCTTCTTGTATGCACAGGCATGCAAACACAGTTACGATGTACGCAATATTTTTATGTTTATATTATGTGTGCACACAATGTGCACAATTTGAATTTATATTGATGAAAGAGCGAGAGAGAGAGAGAGATACACGAACACAGCTCAGCGTGAAGTCTGCTGAAGGAAGAAAACCAGTCTTTATACACCGTGCCAGCGAGCCAATAAAGCCATGCTTTATGTCTGTCTCGTATGTAAACTTTACTGCTGAAGAGAAAAAAAAGACAAGAAAACTTTCTCGTTGCTCGTTTTTGTCCTACTGAATATATGTCATGCCAAATATTGAGCAAGCACCACCAGCAATGGGAAAGATTCTACTCAATTCATTTAACGTGCTTGTGTAGAGTAGACCTCTTTATCATCGTATTCTTTTGGGAAAGATGATAGGTAAGCTGTAGAAGAGGTTTCGCATTCAAAACGTGTGCTGTTGAACTTGGACTGGGTGCTGCTGCTGCTGGGATTGTACTAGACTGCTCATCATAGTCATGAAGGCGACGACCCAAATTTTGCAATTAAGATGTTCGTCGTTCTCAGCCTATCCTATAGTCTCCTGATGTGATCATAATATTGACGATGATGACTTTCTTTCATGGGTGACTACCGACCGTTTAAGGCTGTACGATGAATTTCTCTATTGCATTTAAAATTTATAGAACCCATTTACAGGAGTGGTGGAAGTTATAAAGAAGGAAGTAATTATATTTTATACCCATTTTTAAATATATGCTTCCGTCACAAAAGCTATATGCGCATTTAGCTTTCGAGTCTTTTGACTTTTGGGAAATAGAGATTGTAACAGAACAGAAAACTTCTAAAGAGTTTCTGACATGTGAAGTGATGAGAAGATAATTTTCAGAAATACGGTGATGTACATAAGCACATGTGTGCGTACCGAATCTTCAAAAACGATGTCGGAGTTAAATTACAAACTGCTATGTGTGTGGTGGCGGTTGGTTCGCAATTTTGAAAAATCAAATTGGCAAAAGCTCATTCGAGACGCTAGCTTTTATACCAGCTTTATACGATATTATTATCTTTTGTCGTCATCATAAAATAAAACGATTTATGTAGCAAGTCGTTCCAAAAAAAATTATCTGAATCTAGAAAGTACACGAAGAAAAAGCACTGTCGAGAAAAGGAGTGTTGTCGGTATTATGGAAGTTGATAATATATTTCAGCAAACTTTTTTTTGTTAAAGGAAGCGAACGACAAAAAATATGAAAAGGAAAGGCCTTTTCACAATATTGTATTGAATATTATCTGTTGATACGTCTACGTCAATGAGATATTGTAGTAGTGAAAAAGTTTAGTTTGTCGAGTAAAAACATGATAGGAAATATAAAAAAATCGCAGTGAATCTGATGAAAAATGGCAAGCCAGGCTATTTTGTACTTTCGTTGTCATTGAACTTTTGTCCATTCACCATTTCGGGATATTACTCTTTTTATCCTGCTTTTGATGTTCATTTTTACACTGTCAGTGTTTAGTTTCTAGTTTCAAGTCATATGATGAAGGGTTCTTACGTATGCATCCAAGAAAACGTAACGCAATGTTTTGATAATCCTTGAAGCTTCCAAGATTCATGTGCCGCCTGCTGTCTTTTTTCAGTTTGCCTATTTGTATTTGTATCAGACATCACTTATCTGATCATAACATTATAATCGTTATCATGATCATCAAGGCATTCTACAGAGTAAACGAAACGTAATAATAAAATCAAAATTTTCATGGATTTTGTGCATGAATTGAATTAACTGCCATGCTGAGAGAAGCCAGGAAGAGAACCGGCGGCAGCGTCTGGGTTGTTTGTATGTCTCATCACTGTCGTCAACATTCTCATAAATACGTGCATTTCACTCCATTATCCTGTTTTCTGGACTATAACTAACTGCGCCTCATGCGCTGGTTTCATCATCATGATAATCCTAGAGAAAATTTCATTTCTACATATTCCTGTCAATTATGTCTCCGGCTGCTCGCTCACTATGCATGTAGACATGGTATATTATAGGTGTATGTACCAAATAGGCACATCACAACTTTATATAAGAATAATATTTTGTTTCGCGTTAGTAAACAAGTTTTTCGCACTTTCGCAGTTTACATTCACAAATTCGATGCATACTATACAAAGTATCCAAATATAATAATATGTACATGGCTTGACATGTTATCAAGATAGTGCACCATAGCCATGGGGTTCTTGGAATGGTGAGCATCACAAGCTGATGGAGTGATGTTACTTGTTGTGATGTGAAAGCTTTCCTTCACTGTAGAAATCTTTTCTGTGTTTAATTTTACTGCACAATTTTTCACAAACTTATTACGATGCTCGTATGTACTGTATTGTGTTATCAGATCTATTCTCATCATGCTAACAAACGATTTCTCTTGCAACGTACTTATTTGATTACTGTGCCACGGACAGTTCAACAGGAAAACTGTAAAAGTTTAGCAAACAAAAAACGACAAGCGACTTTTTCTCTGTTTTCCCTCATGCCCATCACGTTAACGAAATCTTAAGAAAACATGAACGGAAAAGAAAAAAAAGTGATGTGCGTCTACCTACATATTATATACACATGCATAGTTTAGGTGAAGCATTGGTTTTTTTTTTCTTTTGAGGCTGCTTTACAATGCATCTTTTTGTTCATCCTGATGATGATAATCGTCAGGCAATGAAAATGCAATGCAATGTCGTGTCTAATGTAGCACGAATAAAAATGTGTGTTTTCGGTATGGAAATATGTGTTCCTCATCTAATTACGGGCTACGACGTAAATTTGCGTTTTGTTCCACTTTACCAACTTATTTTCCCGAGTATAAGCATCTACATGCATGTTGTGTATTTAGACTTTTTAGACTTTTAGACTTCAGTGTTAACTTTGCAAGAAGCTGTAAAACTTGGCATTGAGCGACCCACACCGCACCATAATCATTCCGCACGCTTATTTTTATTTTCTACTCTACTTCGTTTTTAAGAGCTCTGTGGTAAAGAATATCGTTTTTGTTGCTTCCTTTTCTGTCCTTCTACCGTCTGTTCAGTTTATTATCAATACGCTTTTCATCTTGTGAAAATTTGTAATGGACATGTTTAAACCGATAAATAAAACAAGTGTATGAATGTGTTTCTATTTAATGAAAGAAATTGTGTCATTTTCTGTTTTTGTTGGAGTCGAAACTCGTGATATTTATTGCTAATATGGATAATACGAACCACTTGGTTTTTCACTAGTTTTTTTTTTGTTCTCATCCTTTTCCCCACTATATATTCAAACTAATGCGTCTCCCGACAGGACCAGTTTAGTTATGTATGCCGTGTCGGTGTTATTATCGGTGAAAGAATAAATCTCTGAAAAAAAAAGTTTCTCCTTTTCTGAACAAGCTTTTCTATTCGCAAAAGAGAAGAGGTTTTAAGTGGAAGATAGAGGACGAATGAGAATAAATACAATGCCGAGTTGTAGAGGGGAGGAAAAAATCGCGAGAAAAAGGGCTAGTACGTGTTTATTGTGTTGAGTGTACATAACTTGACATTATTATTTGGGAGAAAAGTTTTAATGAGGAACTAGACTGGCAGCTAATGCCTAAAGTTGTGGAAGAACAATTCAGGAAGAAAGTCATTTTTGCTTTGTGCCTTTTTGTATGTGCCACCACCACCATTACAATACGTTCTTGACTATCCACTGTTGTGTGTGTGGTGTTCATTCATAGAGGCGAACACTTGGATATGGTATTATGCGTCTTTTCTTGGTAATCTGAATTGTATGTATATCAGCACTCCGCTCAGTAGTAGTAGTAGTAGTAGTAAGTAAGCTAACTAGTTCGTTCAGGCTTCTGTTAAACTCAAACAAAACGGACGTTGTTCGCTTTCTACTTTCAAAAAAGCCAGGAAAAACGTCACGTGAAACTGGAATTTACAGTTATTGTTCAGATAAAACTTTTACGTTGGATAGGCTGGTGAAGATAATGATAGCTTCTCTAGCAAACGAAGGAAAATACTACGGAGATTAAGGAAACTTGGTGATGTGATGATGGTTAATGGTGATTCTGTCTTTGTCATTCTGGATCCCCTGTTCCATCCTCCGTTTTTTTGAAAATTCATTGGAAAAGATTGTTATGTATGAGTGCTTTGCTCATTCAAGCGCAAATACGTGCTATGAACAAAGAATATTCTCGAGTTACGTACGTCACAAGAAGAAAAACACCTTTACGATGAATCAGTAGCGACAGAACCGACCTGATTTTCGGAGAAAGTAGACATATTAATTTGAAGTGAAAAGCCACTTTGATTTGATAAAGTACTAGAAACTGCTGTAGGTGTACAATGTAAAGCCTGCCACGACTTTCAATTTTCGTTGCCTTTACTTCTGCCTGTGACATTGATTGACTCTACAATATCTGGAATTTGATTTAGTGCAGGGAGAAATGCAATTTTTTTGCTTTATAAAACGTGATGCAACCAAGCAAAAGTACATACATACAATGTTAGCTAACATGTTTGTATGATCTGTTGTAGTAATCAACGCTTATTATGGAATGCTCATATATATAAGTTTTTTCGTTTTGAGTTTGAATGATGAAATGAACACCAACAGATGAACGTTTCTGAGAGTACAACACGGAAAGCCATTTTGCCAGAGTCAGCTTTTTAAAAACTCTGTTTAGACAGATATTTGGGTTTATGGGAAAGTAGTCCAAGTGAATTTCTCAACTTGCTTGGTGGTATTGAACCCTCAAAAAAATATTTTATATTGAGGATAAATTTGATATTTTTATCTACTGTTGCTGTTACTTTTGGGGTGGGTGTAAGTTATTTAAACGGTTGATGTTTTCATACGAGCCATCGATCGCATTATCACCAGCATCAGCAATATATCCTGTGATTCGAAAAGCGGAATTGACGCAAAAGTGAGCGATACGGGTACACAACTACAACTTTGGTGCCTGTCTCTAGCCAACTAACTACTTGGTAAATGTAAACTTCCTCTACGTGGCAAGAGAAGGTAGTGGTAGTGGTAGGAGTCTCCCTAAATCTTTCGAGAAGGAAGAGGAACAACAGAGCAACAACGGCATTTTATCAAGCCTTCTTCTGAGTCTGCCTTTGTATGTACATATATGTGATAATAATAATAATGTGAGTGCTGCAGCGTGTATCTATAAATTCTACTGTGGTTCGTACATGATCGCTTTCGTGGTGGTGTTTCCATCAATATATTAGATAATGTATTTAGTCCAGAAGACTACTTGCCATTTCCACAAGTACTTTTATTATATTTTATTTTACTACATATCTGTGTTCTTCTTATACAACGACCACGACGAATAACGACCGTAATAAAATGTAAAATTGTAGGAAGGCAGAGAGTTTCAAGAAAAGCAAAGATTGATTTAGCGTCACTCTTCAGTGGACTTTAGGAACATGATGATGTACATAGTATCTATCTGTACTACTACCTGCAGTGGATTCCGTTTATATTCTACTTTCCCTCGTTCCATGCTCTTTTTGGACAAGCGATAACATGCCTTTTTAACGAAACGCTCATGATTTTGGTAGAGATATTGGTAAAACCTTTCCACCTGCAAATGTCCTATACATTTTATATTCACCAAGCATTTCAGAATGGTACTCTATGGAACAGAAGAAGTAGGTTAAATTATCTTTTTCCAATACTAACCAATCTATAGTATACATGTACATTAGACGAAAGTTGAAAAGGTAGAGATATTTCCCCCAAGTACGGTAGCTACTACTGCTGCCGCGTGACTATATAGCGGTTATATTACGTATATAAAATTTTCAAAAGCGGCTTACCATCACTTCTTGTATATAGTGTATACCTCCTTAAGAAGCGTACATTTGTGGAATATGGAATTTGTAATGGGAAAATGGAAGCTGAACTACCTGACTATATACAGCTAAAAGAGGCACTAGTGCTACGACGACTCCACTAGTATCAACTATTTTACATGAACAGAGTGCACAATCACAAGGCAAAGGAATGCAATCAAGAGAAATAGTATTCATCTCAGGTAAACGCTTGGAATAATGGAACTTACATGTTTCTTCTCTACAAGCGAAACAGTTTTAGTTTACGGAACGAAGTAGCTATAATGCTTTAATGTAATGTACTGTTGTATGTGTTTATGTGAGTAAGAAAGGAGAAGCTGTTATTATGTGCTGGAAAGTTGAGCCACTATTATACATACTACTTCACCTGTGTTTGGTATGCACCTACTTATAACAGCAGTCTAGAAGCTCGTAAAAAAGAAAAAGTGTAGTGCCTCTTTCTGTGCAACTACCTATAAGTGTACATAAAAGAGCATTCTACGAGCCGAGAGGTAGAGTGTGTACAGCCAGTTAAAGAAGATAACGTCCAGCCGTCCTTCAAGAGAAAAGAGAGATAGATTATGAAAAACCGCCACACACGTCCCATAAATTTTCAAACTGTCTGTTTCGTTTCTGCTATGCTTCTTCCGCACAGTCTGTGCCATATGTAACAACGTAGAGACGTAGAATTGCTTTGTGTACAATGAAAGTTTTTTGAAAACTCATTTCAGCCAACTATTATTGCAAGTCTCTCATTTTATTCCTTCCATGCTCCAAACCCAGGGATAATTTTTGTCGATGTTTTGGATGAGTGAGCATCCACCTCTGCTGATTTTTTTGAGTTTTGAAAGAAAAAAATAATTTAAACAGAACGTGACAAAAGGAATTTATGATTACCGGATTTGTTCATTTTGAAATGAAACTGTGCTCTACGAAAACAGAACAATTTTAAAAAATATGGTTAAATTAATGTATGATGCTGTATGTAACGATTACCTGCTCTGCACAACCTGTAAATTGTGGTTTACCTGTTATTGTTGTAGATTGTTACTGAAATCTTGGGTATAAAAAGGAAAACAAGTGGGTAATAAATTTATTGCATTGCCGTCCGGAAGCTTTAGAGGGGCTTCCTTATGAAAAGAGCTCTTCTTGTAAAACTATGCTGTAAAAACTTTTATCATCATCATCTTCACAAAAGTAAAGAAACCTGGCTTCAATGGTGAACCATTGCATGCTATAAATATATAGCCAGTGGTAAAATCTTTTATGACACTGCTGTATAACCGTAGTTAGAGAGCAAGGGTGCGGATAAGTGGCGAATTAAAAGTGAGAGGTGGCGACCGTATAATTTATGGGGGAATGTCGTGACTTGTAGCGATTTCGCTGGACAGAGAATTAGTAGATCATTGCATTAGTAAAATCTACTGAATTATCACCGTATGTGTGTAAGCTATGCTGCTTGAAAGTGTTTTCACAAAAGTAGCGTACAATAAGCTTTAATGAAAGGATTAAAGTAAACAGAGTGTACTGTAACAAGAAGAAGCCAAATTTAATTACACAAGTTGTAAATTCGCTTGACAAATAACAACCCGCTTCTTTTCGTAAAAATAAACAAACAAAAATGAGCTCCAAATTATTTTGCCCAATGTGCATCTCCAGCAATGGCAGTGGCACAAGTGGCAGTCGTAAAAGGAGAAAAGGTCACCGTTCTTCGGTAGACAGTGTTGGTTCTGACAATGATGACGACAACTTTTATCGACCAAGTAAAGAAGCTCTTAAGAGTAAAACGTCAAGCATCAGCACAAGCGACCCTGATCAACCTTTCCATGTGCCATCAATTTTCAAGCCCATTAGAGTTGACTCACCCGCATTATTTGTTCGTGGCTCGAGTTCAACAGTGAGCGAGAATCGCGGTGGTGGTAGTAGTAGTGGGAAAGGCGACACAGGGGATCTTCCAGACGTTCCTGCCAGTTCCTCAGAAGAAGAAGAAATTGGCTACAGGAGTAAAGCTATTGGGACCGCTGATGATGATGATGATGACGATTGTACTGATGATAATAATGTTGTCCTTGGCAGAGGAGATGAAAAAGGAGAAAAGATAAAAATACTAGCATGTCACAGCGGCGACAACGAATGCGAGGAGGGAGCTGATAGTGAAGAAGAAATGTGTACTAGTAATAAACAAGCTGAAGATGAACAACGGAGAGAGTATGACAAGACAAAAAGGGGAAGAGCAGTAATAGCAACAACAACAGCAACAACAACGGTATCAACGACAGCAGCAACCGTAGAGTCCCATGAGAAAGAAGGGAAAAGGAGCTGTAAAGACGCGACTAACAAAACTGACGACATCTCCAAGCCAGTGGGTGCATCATCATCTCCCCGTACAAAGAAAAGTTTAGGCATGGTTCACGGTAGTCCTACCATTGCTCGAGCAAGACCAAGAGCAGGAAGTGACTTTCGGAAAAAACTCAAGCCGGCAGCGTTGCCAAGATCGGAGCTTGTGGAAGAAGATGTAGATGCTTCTATTCTTAACCCCGATGATCCTGGTTACCTTCATCAGTATCAGAGTAACGATGAAAAAGATAGGAATCAACAGGAATGTTGTGCTTATTCCCTAGACTCACAAAGCTCTCGTTCTCTCTCTGTCAACTATGATTCCCACTGTCCAGATCCTGAAGCAAGACAGCCGCTGCTTTTTGCCACGTCAGAGTTGGATTTAGTTTCCGACGACGAGGAGGAGGATATAATGGAAGAGGATGAGGAGGAACTAATAGATGAAGATGAAGAAGAGGAGAATGAACGACAACAGGGATTTGTGCCAGCTACACATGCGACATCTCATGTAATAGATAATTCGCCTTTTCAAGGGGAAATAGAACAAGAAAGGAAGGAAAAAAAGGAGAAAGAATGCGTTGAAGAAGGAGATTTGGAAGAGAGCAGGAAAGAATTCTTGCAAGTAAATCAACAAAAAACTGTGATCCCACAAATAGTAACTGACAGCAGCAAAGGTAACATCGGTATTGTTATTCCAGAAAACATTGTGCTTACTCCTCGAGAAAATCTTTCTTCAATAAACTCTTCCAAAAGTTCTACCCCAGCCCCACCACCCCTCCCAGACTGTCCGCCACCGGATTCAGAAAGTGAATCCTGGTCAAGAAGTGGTTCAAACACGCGCTGTCCCAGTAGATCAGGAGGAGGATGTGGTGGCGGTAGCCATTTCTACTTCCACTTCTCTTCTTCTTATCGTAACAAGCGTCGTAGCTGTAGCTGTGGCACTAGTCCCGCTAGAGATCAGCATCAACAAAATTATGATGAACATGCTGGCGGTGGAGGTGCTACTGCTACTGCTGATGGCAATGGTAACGGTGGCCCATCAGCAGGATATGATTGCAAAGGAGCACTCAGTTTGGTTGACATGTCCCAAATTCATTATGCTGACTCGGCAAGTAGCTGTTGTGGTAGTGATATATGCGATATGGGAGAAGGAGATAATGCAATTACCAGAATGAGCACCACTGCCGTAGTAAAAAATAACAAGTGTGTTGTTCTCACTTCTCCTTGTACAAGTTCTACTTTCACTGCAAACAATAATGCTATTATTGCAGCAAGTGCTTCTGGTACAGCAAGTGCAACTTTTGCTGTTGCTACCAATAATGACGATGATAATGATCCCGATAGTAATAATGGTTGTCATTCCCTTTCTTCCTGTCATCGTATTGCTCTTGTTAATGATCAGATTGGCAACGAGTGTCGACGTAACGATGCTGGTCAGGATGCTACCCCAAATTTTTCCGTTGCAACGAGCTCACCGTCTTTTACTTCTCAACATGATCACGATAGCCAAACAGCAGCAATGCATGCTGATAAGACTAACAAGCCAACAAGATGTTACACACGCCCTGTCATAAAGAAAGTTTCTGCTTCTGTGAACACAGATATCGTTATGCCACCATCCTACGAGTTATGTGCTGATGTATATAATGAAAATGAGGACGGGAATGTGGCAATGAGGGTAATGTCTCTGGACAGAAACGATTCGCGAGAAGAATTACGTTCTGCTTCAACGACCCCAACCCCTCCAAACTATGCTCATGATGATGATGACGATGATGGTGGTGATGATAGTAATAAAGCTGCTGTTGGTGTGGAGGAAACAACGGAACTCAGATTGTTACCGTTTATGCAACAACAAACGCTAGAGCAGCAACGAGATTCAAACGAGAAGCTTCCCTCATCTTCTCCCGTTGTTACAAAAGCCAAGGGAGTGAGAAGCAGTTCAGTTACAATAACGCTCATGAGGACACGACGGGAAACTGAAACGGAACAAGATGGCACGATAATGATGACAAGTGAAGAAAATAAGGAATTGGCAGAAAGTGACCCTGCATTATGGAGAGGTGCTACTGAAAGTAGCAGCTACCCAGAGAGAACACCTACAATGATAAGTTACACTACTGTAAAAAGTGGAAAGGGCAACGGCGATGATGGGAATGATAATCAACCCGAGACCAGGATATTGGCCGAGGGATATTATTATTCTGAGATGGATCTTGATCTAGCATTACATAACAAGCATATGCAAGCGAGTGGAAAATGGCATTATCCGTATCATTCAACAGGGCATGTTCCTGTCGCAGAGGATCCAAGAACGCCTCTAGTGCTAGAAAAAGGAGATGATGAGGAAGACTTGGTGGGTGATGAAGAGCCGGTAATAGAAGAGGAGGATGAAGAGGATGAAGATGAGAATACAATAGAGGATTTAAGACCTCTTATCACTACGACCAACACCACAAGTGTTGGAGAAGAAGAAGAAGACGGGGTTGACCAAAGCCCACAAGTTCATTATCGGGGAGTAAGAACAAATGTCACCGGTTCATGGTTTTCTCTTTCATCTTCCTCATCTCTCGAGGATTATGACGAGCAGGAGCTCATTATGGCTTCCTCCGGTGGCAACAGATCTGGTAGAGATAGTGCTGCTGCTGTTGCAATAGCATCAGCTGCAGCCGCTACAAATCTTTCATCTTTCGATCCCGAACGATGGTCGCCAGAGTCAAGTCCTTCGCTGAGCATATTGTCATACGAGGAAATTCTCACAGAGCAACATAAAATCCAACAAGATGTGAAGAGGGTGGTGGATGCTGTGAAGCAGCAAAATTTTAATAAAACTGACGACTATGTAGAGGACGGTGCAGTCGGTCAGTTTTTATTATTATATTCGGGCAGTATTCACACATTTCATTTTTGAGTGTGCAGTGTCAATGGAGTGGATGTGGATGACTGCTACTACTACTCTGCAAGAGTGAATAATGCGTTTTCAGTATTGAGCTGCCGGACTGGTTTTTAAGGCTGAGAATATTTTCATGTTTTTCTCTTGTGTGCTAGTGTGTTCAGTGTTGTAGCCTACGCAGTAGTACTAGTAACTAATATATCAGTATTATTTAATATACCTATTGAAAAGATTGATATAATCCTTCCCCTTCATAGATCCAAAAGGTAGTTTAATAAAGCAAAAAAAAGAATGGCAATTGAATATACTACCTATGTACGTTTATGCCAACGACGAATTCGGGAAACCTGCACCTTTCCCGTTTTTCAGATGCATCTTTACATGTTTTTGTCGTAAATGCGATATTGCTCAAAAGTTTTCTATCTTAATGAATGCAAAACTACGCCTTATTCTTGTCCTCAAAGTAGCAACACTGCAATCATCTCTTGTCAAAATTATGTTTTTTTAACGTTGCTGTAAGCTGCAATATAAGGTTGCTTCCTATTAACAAGTACACAGTAGCCGTGTTTAAAATGTTGTATGCAATTGAAAATCGAGTGAGCTTGAGATTAATAGCGAAATGTGGTTTGCAATTATTGCCATTGTATGGATATAAAAAGTTGTTCTTTGATTTTTTATAAAAAAGTTGCATCTAAATTTGCATTTCCAAAAAAAAACACCACAGCCAAGCACAAGTAAAGCTTTGCATTTCTACAAGGCATAATATTTTTTTGCGTATTCATGATGGTGAATTTCTCCGAGTCATGCCACTTATTAAAAAAAGATGGAAAATAAACAAGATGATGCGAATGGTACAAGACACTGTAGAAGAAAAAGAACCATGGACCATGACTGTCTGACAGTTTGTACGCTTAGTGAAGTAATAGCTACCGGGTCTGTCGCCTGGTTTTACCAGATTTTTGTATTGATGATGATAATGATTATTTGAATCTACCACATATGCTTTGCTGATTCCTGTTCCTAATGTCAATTTTGATGCGTATCTCATCTCCTTCATAGGTCCATTAGTCCAACATTTTCTCTTTAGGTTCATCTTGTCATACCTAGTAACGACAAATTTCCGTGCTTTGGTTTTGTTGTACCCATACAGTTGCCAACTTGGTTATCAATATACCATTATTATCACATATTAGATCACTGCATCATCATCGTCGGTAAACAGGTATGTGTATCGGCATGATCTTGCTGACGACGACTGTGATAGAGATGACGGAAAAGGAAATATTTTCAAGCTGTGCAAGCGATAAAAAATCCTAAATAAAAATCTTCTCCGCTCGTCTTCGTCTATAAAATACTTTTTCACTCATCGGAAACCTTTCTGTCTTTCCTATTTTAATATATTTATGGTTATTAACAAACTTATCGAAGCATGATATATGCATGTGCACTGCGCTTAGCAAAAATGGTTGAATTATTCTTTGTAAATAAATTGCTTTTTCCATTATCATCAACCTCATCATCATCATCTTTATTAAGGCGACATAGAAAAGACCAGCCTTATTGTATCCTACTAAATCTAAATACATCTAAAGCTAAATGTAAGGCTGCAAAAGAGAAAGGTAAAATGTAGTGGTGGGACCACACTAAGCAGGATTAGAATCGGTTTTAACGCCTTTTGGCCAACTGAATGCAAAAGGCTTTGTGTTTGGGCTTTTGCCATTGTTGCAGAATATTGAATACTATGCTATTATTGTGGCCATGTCATGCCGGTTTCTACTCTCAGTGTTTGCATATTTGTACCATGTCCATTTCCACTGAAATGTGAACAGGTATACTCGCTTGCACATGATTTTCCGCTGGTTTGTTGTTGAATTGAGGTACCTTTGCATGTTAAAGTTTATATATTTATGAGGTATGCATTGTTGTGGGTACAAGAAAATTGGACTCACGTTTTGCATTTTTGCAATACAATATTCATTTACGTGAGATGAGGTGGACATGCTAAAAAAGCATATTCTTGCACATAAGACTGTAGACAGTTCCTGTACAATGCGGTTACACGCAGGTTTTCAGTTTTCCCATTTAGCTGTCAGCGTCATATACAGTGTTCAGTTTACACAGCCAAAATGTATGGACTCGTATGATGAGCAATAGATTCGGCGAGGAAAGGAATTGTTCCTTCTTTTTGTGATGACGGTGATGACGACAGTGTCGCTTTTTTTGTGAGATGAGATAAAGTCGCGTTGTTGTATTGTTGTACAATGGCATGCTTGGCTGTTGTGGTGAATGCCTTTAGGAATTGGACATTGACCCTATAACATTGCAATATTTGATGAAAATAAAATACCACGATACAACTCACCAATGTCCATTGAAAGTGTATAACCGAAAGGCATTCTACTTTTTTATATTATTGACTTTTCGAAATTACTATCAACAAATCACGTGTGAAATATGATTGCTAAATTTGCTCCCATTTTTGGCAGTGGCAATAAATTTGATGTGTGAAATCTGGTAGTAAATTGCCCAGTTTGACATTTATAAATTATTTGAGTAGTATATGTATATATAATATAGGAACTTGTGCTGAGTTTTATAAAAGTATGTTTATTGAACATGCACTAATACCCATGTGTATTTTGATAATTTGTGTTTTGTGCCTCTTGATGCGTGACAAAAAATGACAATGGCAAATTGCTTCTTGCCATGCCGGTTGCTCATTTCTTATAACACGTTTTGTATTATTTAAAAATCTTGTCATGCTCTTATTGATAATTTGTATTTATAGATTTACTGTTTGGGGGTGACAACATGCTTAAAAATAAGCAATTTATTTGAAAGTGTTGATGATTTAATTTTAGCCTAATTCAATAAATATTAAATTTTTATGGTTATTTCTCTTTACAGCATTGGATTTGGCGTCCCAAATAAAACTGTAACTGACTTGATATCAACAATAAGCAATAAATTTCTCATTTCATGCATAAAAAGCCTCAATGTAAAATATTTTACGTGAGGAAGCGTTAATCAGCACAAATTAGTGTGATAATTTATATACAAATTGGGAGCTTGCATTAATTTTCTAATTAGGAGCTGCTAATCTCAAAGAACATAGTAGAGTAGTTTCGTGTTAAGTACAATGTTGCTTTCCACCTTACTACAACATTAATCCACAGTTGAGCTCCTTTGTTCAGATTTCAGATTGCCGTTGCACTGTTGCACACAAATGGTGTCACATTAATTAGACTTACCAAGAAGACATGAACAGAATGAATTATCATTATCAGCAATGCATTTTTATTATGCAGTCCCACATTCTCAGTTCAGAATGCCGTTGCACACAAATGGTGTCACATTAATTAGACTTACCAAGAAGACATGAACAGAATGAATTATCATTATCAGCAATGCATTTTTATTATGCAGTCCCACATTCTCAGTTGACCGTAATAAGATATGTTTATTTCCTTTGCATCACAGCGTCTGAAACTTTGTGCACTTTAACGACATGTCAGCATCATATTGGTTTATTCAATTAAGTTGTTGATGACCTGCCCACTTTTGACCACAGATGAGATCATAGTAGTGAATGAGTAAAATCAGGTTCTGTATAGCATCTTTCCTAAACACTGCTGCAGATGCTTTTTGCACAAAGCTATGAACTGCAGCAACAACAACAAGTAGCCCAACTGATATGATGACGATGATGATGATGATGTATACCCAAAAAAGTTAGTAGAAGATGACATTATTATAAGCTGTTTAATAAGCAATTCAACACAAGTTTTGTTTGCTCCTTAAGGCAATCACTTGGCACAGATTGTGCCCTAGTGCCAAGTGATTTTCAAATGTGCATCAAAACCATAATGATAATCACATTAGATACTGACGACGTTGTCAAATAAGCAAGTGTTTCAAACTGGTATTATTAATGTGCACAGAACACATTAACTTTGTATTTTAACTTGCTTCCACTTCAATAATAGCCATATACCTAAGCAAAATATTTAACAAAAAAAAAAAAAAAAAAAAAACATACAAAATATTATTTAGCCAGCCAGTGATGATGATGAAGGCAAAGTCACGTATCAGTTGATTCATCATCCATCCGGGAACATACAGTCTAATGCTTTCAAAAATGTACTTTGCACAGTTTACAATTTAAAATACAACAATACAAGCGATGCAATATTGAAATCAACCTCCACCACCTTATTTGCCAACGTGAGCACACAATAGAGATGAGTATGAGGTCAGGCGTGTATGCACGCATGTTTAGTTAGTTTAGCAAGAGCACTTGTGCCAGCGCATTTTTCAGTCGTCATATTTCACACATAAAAGGATTAACAACAATAATAATATAATGAACCAATGTATCAGCATGCAAAGTAAAGGCGTGTCAGCAAAAAATTCCATTTGTGAGTAATTTGAGCTGTGCATAATACATACTTATTTTTTTATTTTCATTTTTTAATATCACATATGCCAAATGATACAGTAGTAGTAATACACCTGCACAAGACATTTATAATCTCAATCTACAAATATCCACGTACAAACTTACATGCAAAATATCTTGGTTCTCTCGTTACATAAGTACATATTAATCCATGATTAAAATGTGAATACTTTATCTACTCTAAGGATTAGGATATGCTCCATGGAAGGTATGTATGTCGATGTACATATAATATTCATTGCCAGTTTCTCACCTGCAAACTAGTTACACTACACATATCGTCAGTTACTGTATTAAACTACTTCAACCTATGTACATGTTTTTAATGATGATGTTGATGTTTATAATTGCATAGGTGCATGTAGACAATTGGCGTGTCTGCTTGTTT